>JAUIMM010000433.1:1965000-2257500 GCA_031769625.1 Taudactylus pleione | reverse complement strand
ATCTGTCCATCGGCAAGTGTGTACGGGCGGTTTGCAGACCACCCATACACACACACACAGCGGCAGCCGCGAGGAGGGGGCCGCCAGGACCCGAAGGCACAGTAAGATGATGGCCGTTCTGCAGATATATCTGTCAGGTGTGTAACCACCTTTAGAAGAGATTTTGCCTATAGCAAACCAATCAGATTCTGGCTATTATCTTCTAGAAGGTGCTAGTTAAATGTTAAGTAGAATCTGATTGGTTGCTATGGGCAACATCTCTTCTAAAACTCACACTTTAGTAAAATTTACCCCCTGCAGTCTCACTGCCTGCCACATAAATCAGTACATGGGATTATTTCATTCAATGCGCCTTTAAAAGACAAAATATATAAAATATATGATATTTTACTTTTATTTGGCGTTACCAGAGTTTGAAATACTTTCAAACCTCACCGTTATGTCCGTCTGCGCGCATTACCGGCAACTACACTCATTTCACTGCGCACCTATATAAGATGCCAGAACTATTGGTCGTCTGACCGTTCTGGAGGCACTTTGCGGGGATCGCGTTGAACTGAATCGCCCCCATGAGATGTATGTTCCGCTGCACATTAGAAAGCGAATAAACAGCTACAATACAAGATGATTCTTCATGAAAAGAAGTTTATTAGCATGTGGGATGTATGAGACTGTATGTAGGGTCATATTCTCTGTAGTCAGCCATTCCAGACTTCAGAGGGCTCCAGATCCGGTCATTGTCTCTTATAGATTACAAAGAGAAAGCCAGATGCTCATTGGTTGCTATGGGTTACAGCAAGATGGTAATGTATTTAGCCCACAACATAACCAGACTGTCTGACGTCTCACAAGCCGGCGAAACGCGTAGTAGGCCCACATTTGTCCTATACAGCGATTTGCCGTATTCCAGCCCCGTATAGCAACCTCTGTTTCTTCGCTATTCCTAATCTACAATCCCACAATACAGATCCAGCAAAATACACACATGGGCCTGTTACCAACTCGCGCGCAAGACCGAACACGGCCGCATCCAGCGGTTTTTAGCAAACTACGCATGCGACGCGGGACTGCGTCGGCATCTGTGTAATCCTTACCAGAGATTCAGAATCTAAAGGCATCTCAGCCATTTCTCCCCGGGGTCTGAATGAGCGGCAGCTGGGTGAGCCCACACAAGAGAACCGTTCCGTGACAGTGGCGTGGGCGTGCAGCCAGAGTTAGTCGCCATTCTGAGTGAATGGCAAACCCAAATGGTTCTCCAGCACCCAGCATGGGGTAGGTGTAAGTGCCAATGATAGTGATGATGGCTGCTCTTGTGAACGGAGGAGAGGGACCGCCGCGCACGTCTCGGAACGCAGGCGTATAGTCGCATCAGTATTCCGTTCACTGCAGACGCCTGGAATTGTGTATTGTGTGAACTCGGGCCCATAATATGTGTGGGAGTAGGGCGGTATCGAAGAATGGCCCAGTGAGCAGAAAGTGAAAGTTACAGGTTCCTGCAACAAATTTTAGACCGGAAGGGAGAGCCATTAAAAAATAAATATGTGTTGATATCCATGGAGATGACCACAATCTGTGGCGCATTGGCCTGGTTTATTTTACGTATGAGGCACACTCCAGCGAGGTTACTAAAGTTATAATTGGAAGAGAATAAAAGGGGGCACTCTGAGCTATGCTAGTCTCCATGATACAGCCTCTGTCATTCCATGTGAAAGGATAAAGACCTATAGGTTATATATACGGAACTGACTGCTGTGTGCCAATATCATAGTCTCCATTATTACATGGAGTTTCCAGAAAACCACAGACATGCAAATGACATCAAGGACAAAGTCACCTTACACCAAGTTTAGCTAAACCATTAATAAGAGGGAGGCCAAGCGTGGGCTTAGATTACATATAATTGCAGGTCCTTGGTGATGACACAAGCAGATTAGTCAGAACAATTACTCCAGACGGTGAATTGTGAGGACGAAACAACTTAAACACTTTCTCCTCACTGATATCACTGGGACGGGCCGCCCTTAGGGAACGTCCTGTGTATTACAGCCATTTGTAGTACAAAGAAAGGAAGTCTCCTGGAATGAATGTTTGGCCGCAGTCATAGTATTCCCCGTGTGTAACCACCTGGTCAGAACACGTCATCAGCATGGGTTGTAGTTTAGGCACGTGCGAGACAGAATTGACTCACTACAGACGTGTTTAGGGACTGAGAGGATGAGGAGGGATCGTGTATACGCTGGCAGAGATTGCTGCTCACTACACACCCTGCCATGCCCAAAATACCACAAGACGGAGCGCACAGCCGCAGACAGAGTGATACTGGCTTTAATAGTGTTTTATCTTAAGTACGGGTATTGCACAGCCCAAGGTGTTCCCCTACACCCAGCAGAGGCTGCCATACCCTCTACAGCACAACCAACATGGACGCTACCTCGCTAGGGAGTACAGACGTTTGCATCCTGATATAAATACTATTTATGTAGCACTACATGCTCAGACCACTCAGGTTCACCATATCCTCACACGCTACATACAGCGGGTGGAGCTTATAGGAATCTAGTACATGTTCTCCGTGACATGTTGTTAGGTTTTTGTGACAAACCACCCAACTAAAAAAAAAAAAAAAAAAAAAAAACCAACACAAAATGGCTGCCTCCACTGAGTGTCAGTGACAGGTCCACATGAAATGATGCAAACACATTTTGTGTCTTTAAATGCAAATACAGTGCATCCGGAAAGTATTCACTACGCTTCACTTTTTCCACATTTTGTTATGTTACAGCCTTATTCCAAAAATTTAATAAATTCATTTTTGTCCTCAAATATTCTACACACAATTCTCCGTAATGTCAACGTGCAAAAAGTTTTTTGCAAATTTAATTTGAAACAAAAAACGTAGAAATCACATGTACACAAGTATTCACAGCCTTTGCCATGAAGCTCAAAATTTAACTCAGGTGCATCATGTTTCCACTGATCATCCTTCAGATGTTCCTACAGCTTAATTGGAGTCTACCTGTGGTAAATTCAGTTGTTTGGACATGATTTTGAAAGGCATACACCTGTCTATATAAGGTCCCACACTTAACATTGCATGTCAGAGCACAAACCTAGCATGAAGTCCAAGGAATTGTCTGTAGACCTCCGAGACAGGATTGTCTTGAGGCACAAATCTGGGGATGGGTACAGAAGAATATTTGCTACTTTGAAGGTGTCAATAAGCACAGTGGCCTCCATCATCTGTAAATGGAAGACATTCGGAACCACCAGGACTCTTCCTAGAGTTGAACGGCCATCTAAACTGAGCGATCGTGGGAGAAAGGCCCTAGTCAGGGAGGTGACCAAGAACCCGATGGTCACTCTGTCAGAGCTACAATATTCCTCTGTGGAGAGAGGAGAACCTTCCAGAAGGACAACCATCTCTGTAGCAATCCACCAATCAGGCCTGTATGGTAGAGTGGCCAGACGGAAGTCACTCCTTAGTAAAAAGCAAATGGCAGCCCACCTGGAGTTTGCCAAAATGCACCTGAAGGACTCTGTGGTCTGATGAGACAAACATTAAACTCTTTGGTGTGAATGCCATGCGTTATGTTTGGAGGAAACCAGGCACCGCTCATCACCAGGCCAATTCCATCCCTACAGTGAAGCCTGGTGGTGGCAGCATCATGCTGTGGGGATGTTTTTCAGCGGCAGGAACTGGGAGACTAGTCAGGATAGAGGGAAAGATGAATGCAGCAATGTACAGAGACATCCTGGATGAAAACCTGCTCCAGAGCGCTCTTGACCTCAGACTGGGGCGACGGTTCATCTTTCAGCAGGACAACGACCCTAAGCACACAGCCAAGATATCCCAGGAGTGGCTTCAGGACAACTCTGTGAATGTCCTTGAGTGGCCCAGCCAAAGCCCAGACTTGAATCCAATTGAACATCTCTGGAGAGATCTGAAAATGGCTGTGCACCGACGCTTCCCATCCAACCTGATGGAGCTTGAGAGGTGCTGCAAAGAGGAATGGGCGAAACTGTCCATAGATAGGTGTGCCAAGATTGTGGCATAATATTCAAAAAGACTTGAGGCTGCAATTGCTGCCAAAGGTGCATCAACAAAGTATTGAGCAAAGGTTGTGAATACTTATGTACATGTGATTTCTTATTTATTTATTTCTTAGAAAATTTTCAAAAACCGCAAAAAAAACTTTTTACACGTTGTCATTATGGGGTATTGTGTGTAGAATTTTGAGGACAAAAATAAATTTATTCCATTTTGGAATAAGGCTGTAACATAACAAAATGTGGAAAAAGTGAAGCGTAGTGAATACTTTCCAGATGCATTGTAGGTTCCTAAAACGAAAAGTGAACACAATTCTATATAAACAAAATGAATCTGCCCCCCCCAATTGCCAGACCATCATACAATGCATTACACACGCAATAAGGGCAGGGAGGGTACTTACCTGGCGTCCCCCTTGGAGAGGTTGTTGTTGGAGGGGTAAAGAATGACCTGATCTTTCTCCACATCCACAACGCATTTTGTATGAAGGTCCAACTCTGTAAGAAAGCACAGGGATACCGACTGTTAGCGCTATACACGCACGTGTCCACGTTTTCTCTCTATACACGCAATAAAAACCCATCCACACACAGGAACTAAGGCAAGCCATATCACAGTGTGAACTTTGAGTTTGAACCAATGAGTACGAGAATAAAACACATTAATGTGACAACACCGCGGCACCTCATGGCCAATACTTCTATCGAATGATTAATATTGATGGTTTCTAGCCAATGGATAGGCTGCACGCTCAGGGATGTTGCTTCATGGACGAAAACGGCTCTGTCACCAAAGCCGACTCGCCGACAAATATCTTGGATTCTAGGAGCTCACACAGAGTAATGGTTATTTATTTCTGTAGCCCAAACCAAGTCGCACCCGACATGATGTGAGGGGAAGTGGGGCGGCCATTTTGTTGGTGGGGTAATCGACCTAAGTCAGCTAATTTTCTTCCTGAACCACAGGTGCTACAAGAGCCTGTGTGCAAAGGGCCCTCAGACCTGCCGGCCACAGATGGGAGAGAGACTCGGGCAGGAAAGGAGAGGTGCGGCATTATAGGAGTGAGCCGTATGCCAGTACAGAGGTGTATTGTACGGTCTCCCACCATCCTCTAGCTGTACTTCTGACCACATAACTGGCATTACGTTGCCTCAGAGGCTCTCGGGGTTCTTGATCATTGATGGAAATATACCGCAATCCCATAGGACAGAGAGAGGCTACTACATCATTTCAGATCCAATAATCTCCTTAAATCTGCAGTGCAGAAAACATGGCTATGAGCAGAACAGTAATGTAATTTACTCTATGCATCCATTCGAATGTACGCTATATCGCTCAGTGAGCGCAAATGACCCTGCCTGTAAAATCTGACATTGCATTGTGCAGCTGGCATGACGGGCATCATCCTGACATTTTTGGGTCACGAAGACATTCACTGCTGCAGCAGCAGCTCCGTCTCGTGCTAACCTCAGGCCCAGTTTCTCCTACTGAATGTTATCAGCGGCTGGCGTTCTATATTTGGAGACGGTGCCCCTATGGAGCTTCTTAGGTGAAGTGGCTGTTATCTGTAAGGAGAGACAGGCCACCAGTGGGTGAGGGGGGCAGAGCTATTTGCGGAAGGTGGATGATATTGATGAAGAGAGAGGTGCTACGGTGACCTGACATGACATTGACAGGATCCATGACCCAAAGAAAACCCTTTCCATACAATGGAAAACAGCAGTGTGGAGCTGCCAGTCCTCTCCAGTAACAGGACTGGAACATAAATTATTTACAAACAGCTTTACGGTGAGATTACTTAAACGCATGACTCTCCCGATTCTATTTCCAAGACGTATTTCTGGGGCCTCACTAGGACCCACTTTGTAAATTACACTTGCCTCAAGGGCCGCATCGGACCCCAGGCTCTTTACTGGTCAGACACAATGTGGGGGATCTCAATGCGATCACACGATACTCCAAAGTAATAATCCGGGCACCTGAGGAATACTTACCTGAATGTATGTATGGTGGCCATAGAGGTTGAGGTGCTCACCACCTGCAGCTTGTTCCTCTTAAATCACACACTCGTATACTAAAGACATGTTCCTGGCCAACTACTGCCTTGTGTTTCAATAATGAGAGGTTATGTGTGGGTCTAAACATTCGGCTTCCTGAGGTAACCCACAAAATGGCACCCTCCGCAGGCCACATATACACCTACCTTAATGTTTGTGTAATTATATTTTTAAAGGAACATATTCTATCTACCAGTGAACATGAGATCACTAACTTACACAATTAAGGAAAGAAAAATCAACATTTTGCAATAAAGCCACCACACAAGAAGTTTACCTCACTGCAGACCCACTCCCCTGCGAGAAAATATGGCGTGCCTTAGACAAACATGTTCCATAAATTATCATGGCCGCCAGGGTGTAGTATTTCCATTATCAATGCAAGTAATAAAACAAGCAGACATTCCTGTAAGAAAATTTGCAATATCAAAGTTCAGGTTTACTTGAAAAGTGAAAGTAGACTGGACTCTTGCTGGTACATACACAGTTACAAAGGGACAGCCAAGCGGGCCCAGGCTAGAGGGACAGCCAAGCGGGCCCAGGCTAGAGGGACAGCCAAGCGGGCCCAGGCTAGAGGGACAGCCAAGCGGGCCCAGGCTAGAGGGACAGCCAAGCGGGCCCAGGCTAGAGGGACAGCCAAGCGGGCCCAGGCTAGAGGGACAGCCAAGCGGGCCCAGGCTAGAGGGACAGCCAGCTAGAATATCACATATGAATCCTAAAGTACATCTAATCGGCATTGGAATACACTGAGGGAAATGTGGACAGACCCCTTTGAGCTCTCTTACGAGTCTCAGTTTAGGAAATACGCTTCTGACAAAGGATCACAAAACATAAATAAATAGGAGTAAGGACTGGAGCGGCTTTCTAATCTCGCACACAAATGGCAGACGCACACAGAGAACCAAATATATTTTCCTGCGCTGCCATATTCACTACTGTGATGTTAGAGTCCCTCAGGACAAAGGGCCAGATTCATTAAGGATCGCTAATGCGATCGCAGCTCCGTAATCGCACTCAGGTCTGCTGCGAAAATATGCGAATGACTGCTATCGCAATGCCGTCGCACTGCCAGCAAAGACACCCATTACCCCCCACTACCGCTATCTCACATCCGTAATACCTCGCAGTCCTCCATAAACATCGGTAACAGCGAGAACCATCGGTCCCTCACGCAGAATTACAGCAGCCCTGACCTCACTTAGAAATCGCTATCCTCGTTACACGCAGTGAGTACACAAGCTGCGTATGCCATCACTATGGCTAATTTATGCACGCCCACGCAACGGCGTTCAATCGGACAGACACGTCTGCGTTTCGCCGACCACCTCCAAACACTGTCAATCACTCTGCGATGGCTCTCCATGGTCTTCGCGATCGCAGTGGTGCAATGCATACGCAATACACGACAAACGCCCGTCTGCAATAGCGATCCTTAATAAATCAGGCCAAAAGACTGTAAATGATGTGACGGTAAAACACTCACTGTTTAGTGAAGATGCAGAGAAACTCCCAATCGATTATAAAGTGATTTCTAATTATTGCTAATAGCTGCAGGCGCACGCAACAGGTGCGTTTTTCACGTTTTTTTTTTTAAAATATCACTTTAGAGACCTTAAAATATACTAGCACCCATTTTCAAGTACCTCAGATTTCACAGGTCTACTTAATTTCCCCCCAAAATACTGCTTAACGCCATTCTTCACCATTTGTGCAAAGACGCTATTGAAACAACTTAAGTAGCCGAAACGGAATCGGTATGAGATACCGCCGGCCGCATGGCCGGTGGTTCGATTCCCGGCAGCGGCAGCCCGACATCAGCAGAGTTCCGAGCAGCGGAAGCCCGACAGCGCTGGAAATCCCGATCGTGGACAGGTGAGTATCTACTAACCTAACCCCCCTAACCCTAAGCCTCCTTAGGGGTGCCTAACCCTAACCTCCCCCCCCCAAGTGTCTAACCCTAATCCCCCCTCTAAGTGCCTAACCCTAACCACCCCCTTCCCCGCTGCCTAAACCTAAGTCCCCCGAGGGGGTGCCTAACCCTAAGTCCCCCCCCGGGGTGCCTAACCCTAACCCTCCCTCCCCCAAGCCTCACCCTAACCCTCCCGGGGGGGTGCCTAACCCTAAGTCCCCCCCGGGAGCCCTAAACCTAACCCTCCCCCCCCGCGGCTGTCCGCTCACGGCGCCCGGCATCACTACGATCGGGATGCCGGGCGCCGGTCTCCCGGCGTCGGGGAAATGCCGGGCGTCTACATCTAGACGCCCGGCATTTCACCCTTGCCGGGATATGACAGTCGGGAAGCCGGCTTCCCAATTGCATACCCCCCAAACAGTTGTATCAGGGCTATTACTACATATCTACACTGAACCCCAATGTTTAGTGCGTCTTTTTTTAGGGGGGGTTCAGGCTGGTTTCCCCAATTCTGACAGCACTTTCTGCCTGTTCTGAATTCGCCGCTTGCCGTTTTCACGTGTTGTGCAAGTGAATACGGCGAATAGCGGGGATGCGCATGATAAAGTTTCCGCGTCCAAAAGACGCGATGTCCGGCAGGCATAACTTTTCCGCGGGTGCGAAATTAATTGAATACCGCCCCTTGATGGCTACTTACGATTGATCCCTTAGCCCGCCCCCTATTTCTGGAACAGCTCTGCGAAAAAACAAGGAAGCTCCAATAAACCAGCTGCATCCCCTGTACTAGTGCGACAAAATCAGGTCAGTAACATTTCTGCGATGCGTGCTAGTTCGACTTCAATTCTCATCAGTTATAAAGGGTGCCTGAAATGCTCACATATACTGTATGCCAACTGATCAAAAGAAAAAGAGAAACAAAAACACCCAGATTCAATGGGCCGCAAAGGGACGATTGTGCTCCGCCGCAACCCGAGCGCGCTTTCCAATTGAGTTGCACATGTGAACGGCCAAATTCCGGCCATCACTGATCATATAGGAGCAGACCAATCTGTGTGTGCGCAGTCATCTGGCGACCATACCAAGAGTACCATGTGACTGATTTCGACTGGATCCCTTTTGGCCGTACTGATCCTTTTGGGGTGACACTATACTGGTCCATGCTGCAATTACTGGCGCAGACTTTTTGCAGCTGTAAATAGAACCTGAGCTATAGCAGAACGCACGCTGCCATCAACATGGAGGCTTATTGGGGACCAATTGGCACACCTGTGCTAAATGCATTACCCAATCGCTTTATGGCACGCCATTCCTAATGGTCGTTTCCTGGGAACGACCTTTCCACGGATTTAAAAAAACACTGTATGCTCTCCTAATGAATATCCCCAGTCATTAAGTGTTGCGGGCTGCAGGAAGGAAATTGCTTGTATTAAGGGAAATAAGGGCAGCTCCCAGCCGCGGTCCGATCCACTGGCGAGATGAATGCTAATGAACCGTGAGCCCTCTGCGAAATACAAAACAGCCTCTGGCCACTTCCTTACCCTGCTGCATGAGAGGAGGATTTGTTCAGCCGAAAAATGATAAGACAGAAGACGGAGGACGGATTGACATAATATGGAAGACCTAGCGCTGTGATCTGAAGCGGCGGGAGACCCCAGATGACAGGCAGCCCGCCTGACCGCAGCGGCTCTGAGAGGAACACTCATTAAAAAAAGCGATATCGGGATTAATGGTTTACAGACGTAGATTCAGCTATAGCTAATAGTCTAGGTTAGGGGACAGACCCCCAAAGGGAAAGATCGCTCTCAGTAAGACAGACCATAAGCAGTGTTTACATTGACTTTGGGTTTTTTGTACATGCTAATATACAGAGGAGGGGGTGACTCTGCATTATATATCTGTGTGTCTGTGTATATAGACATATTAAGCAGGTGCCGCCACACTGGCAAAGTTGAGATAATCTTGGCACCAAACATTTTCTCAAACACATCCCAGTGCAAATATACAAAAACATACAGCTTACTTTAATTAAGCGTTTTTACTGTACATTGCTTTATATACGAAGAAGAAAAAAAGGCTTAAAAAAGATATATATAGAACTTTGATAAACATAATCTGCATGTATTAGTGCAAGGATGGGGAACCTCAGTCCCGGGGGCCGTATAAGGCCCCCGGAATCATTTGGTCTGGCCCTCAGAGCTTTTTCTGCTAGCAGGATACCTAGAATGACACCTTGCAGCCAGAATCTATGCAGCAGCACCGCCTGGAGTGTCCTTAGGACGCTTCAGACGGTCACAGGGCTGCAACTTACAGCTCCCCGGAGCATCCTCAGGATGCTCCTGGCACTGCTGTAATCACCGGCGATTGTGACCCCGCCCCAATGTGACATCACACTGTTATATATATCAAAATGGCCCTTGGCAGAAAAAAAAGGTTCCCCCACCCCTGTATTAGTGTGCCAGGATCCTCCTGGCACACTAATGAGTCACTTGTCTCCTGATATACTCTGTGCTGCTGAAAGGTCATTGCTTGGCATAGTGTTATATAGCGTTCGCCTCCCGATTCTCCCACAGAGGCTGCTATGCTAGAGGTCTACTGGTGGAGAGCAGAATGCATACGACTGCATTCAGGAAGAGGTAGCGAGGCTCAGAGGCCCACCTGTGCTACAAGGAATGGGTAAGGTTTATAATAGAGGTAAGTGAACTACATATCTACTAATATTTCCTGTTCACAATAACAGCGGGGCAGCTCTAGCAGGGCAGAAATCTGGCATGCTGGAGAGATGGCACCGTGTTCATTCTAGCACCCTGCACCTGTCACAACCCGTGCAGTTCCTCTTTCCTGTGCCTGGGCTGTCGCTCTCTCTGTTCTGGTGCTTCTAGCACACTCCGCTGATGCAACTAACTGCCGAGCTATAGACTTGAGTGTGCTAGAAGAGCCAGAGCAGAGAGCGGCACCCCAGGCAGGAAAGGTCTGTGACAGGTGCAGGGTGCTAGAAAGAACACTATGGTATCCTATGGCAATGGTACGTTGTATGTCACTGAGCTATACCTGGGGGGGGGGGTTTGCAGTGAGTAGAGCTGCTGTGATGTCATCACACACAGCAGCCACAGTGTGAGGAGGCTGCACATTGAATGTGGGATAGAACACAGCCGATTTACTATTTGTTTGTAAGCAATGCATACCAAAGACATGCAGAGACAGAGAGCGTACCTGTCCTTCCATGCCAAATATGGAGACAGACCAGATAAAAAAACAGGTTATTGTTGATCGGTGCAGTGAGATATCTGTAAGCACAACACACATGCACAGATATCACGGCCAATGTATTCATTCTTATACTGCTGCAGGACATGTAACTGCCTGGGAGTTCTGGCTGCAGAAAGTGGCCCAGGTCAGACTTTAGAATTATTCTTAAGGCTTATTCTAGCTACTTTTATATAAATACATATTTTTAATTAGTTTTCACCATCGCTGCCAGATTTAGGAACATTGCCTTAAAAAGAGAGTAAAAAGAAATCTGCTTCATTTGCTGTAGCTCTCTGGAGATGTACGAGAACACACACACAGCGCTCATCATCCTCACACACAGCGCTCATCATCCTCACACACAGCGCTCATCATCCTCACACACAGCGCTCATCATCCTCACACACAGCGCTCATCATCCTCACACACAGCGCTCATCATCCTCACACACAGCGCTCATCATCCTCACACACAGCGCTCCTCATCCTCACACACAGCGCTCCTCATCCTCACACCCAGCGCTCCTCATCCTCACACCCAGCGCTCCTCATCCTCACACCCAGACAGCGCTCCTCATCCTCACACCCAGACAGCGCTCCTCATCCTAACACGCAGACAGCGCTCCTCATCCTAACACGCAGACAGCGCTCCTCATCCTAACACACAGCGCTCCTCATCCTAACACACAGCGCTCCTCATCCTAACACACAGCGCTCCTCATCCTAACACCCAGACAGCGCTCCTCATCCTAACACCCAGACAGCGCTCCTCATCCTAACACCCAGACAGCGCTCCTCATCCTAACACCCAAACAGCGCTCCTCATCCTAACACGCAGACAGCGCTCCTCATCCTAACACCCAGACAGCGCTCCTCATCCTAACACCCAGACAGCGCTCCTCATCCTAACACCCAGACAGCGCTCCTCATCCTAACACCCAGACAGCGCTCCTCATCCTAACACCCAAACAGTGCTCCTCATCCTAACACCCAAACAGTGCTCCTCATCCTAACACCCAAACAGCGCTCCTCATCCTCACACGCAGACAGCGCTCCTCATCCTCACACGCAGACTGTGCTCCTCATCCTAACACACAGACAGAGCTCCTCATCCTCACACGCAGACAGTGCTCCTCATCCTCACATGCAGACAGTGCTCCTCATCCTAACACCCATACAGTGCTCCTCATCCTAACACGCAGCTCCTCATCCTAACACCCAGACAGTGCTCCTCATCCTAACACGCAGCTCCTCATCCTAACACACAGACAGTGCTCCTCATCCTAACACACAGTGCTCCTCATCCTAACACGCAGACAGTGCTCCTCATCCTAACACGCAGACAGTGCTCCTCATCCTAACACACAGCGCTCCTCATCCTAACACACAGCGCTCCTCATCCTAACACACAGCGCTCCTCATCCTAACACACAGCGCTCCTCATCCTAACACACAGCGCTCCTCATCCTAACACACAGCGCTCCTCATCCTAACACCCAGACAGTGCTCCTCATCCTAACACGCAGACAGTGCTCCTCATCCTAACACGCAGACAGTGCTCCTCATCCTAACACGCAGACAGTGCTCCTCATCCTAACACGCAGACAGTGCTCCTCATCCTAACACGCAGACAGTGCTCCTCATCCTAACACCCAAACAGCGCTCCTCATCCTAACACCCAAACAGCGCTCCTCATCCTAACACCCAGACAGTGCTCCTCATCCTAACACCCAGACAGTGCTCCTCATCCTAACACCCAGACAGTGCTCCTCATCCTCACACCCAGACAGCGCTCCTCATCCTAACACCCAGACAGTGCTCCTCATCCTAACACGCAGACAGTGCTCCTCATCCTAACACGCAGACAGTGCTCCTCATCCTAACACGCAGACAGTGCTCCTCATCCTAACACGCAGACAGTGCTCCTCATCCTAACACGCAGACAGTGCTCCTCATCCTAACACGCAGACAGTGCTCCTCATCCTACCACAATTACTCAAATCCTTATCCGGGGTTTTGAAGACACCAAAGTGGTTTTATGCTAGCGTCGCAGGTCACCCGAAAGGGAACTGCAGAGGGTGGTGTATGATATGTCAGGTTGCAGAACTTATACTTTCATTATGTCAACACCATCATCTAGGCATTTTCAGAATGTCGACACTGACATCATTTCGACATTGTGAATGACGACAGTACTATTTTAGCCTAAAGGCTCCCATACATCAGCAACAGATTGCTGCATTCCTGCAACTCAGCATCGCAGGAACCGTGAAATCCAACATGTTGGATTTCACAGATATGCTGATCACGATCAAAACATGATCGTGATTGGCACATCGGTGAAATTTAACATGCAGAATTTCACCAATCCTGCGACAGATCACGGAATCGATCAATGACCGCTGGTCTGCATTTCCGACCGGCGGATCGGCGTTTCCAATTCGACGCCTGATGTATGGGGGCATTACCACTAATCATAACCCTAATCTAACCCATATTGCAGCCTAACACTAAAGCTGGGTACACACTTAACAGATATACCTGCAGGTGATGGTTGTTCATACACACTGAGCAACCATCATCGGTCTTCTAGCCTCGGGTACCGCTGACCAGGGGGGCGTGTCGCACACCCCTCACCGCGGCCTCTGCAGCAAGTGTATGAGCGGTCGGAAGACCGCCCGTACACACAGCACGATGAGCAGATATATCGCTGGCCGACTGGCCGACGGACATCCGATATATTGGCTGATCAATTGATAGGCCAATATATCTGCCAGTGTGTACCCAGCATTACACTAAATGCAGCCTAATCCTTAATTGCATGTGTCGACATTGTTACTGTGAACATTAACAATGCAAAAATGTGGACATCCTGAATGTTGACATTCAGAATGTGCCGTCATATTGGCTGGAACGCAACTACAGGCTACTAGGAAAAGCGGTTTTATCCACAGGTAACAAAAGACTTTTGCACAAGTCATCACATAATAACCTATGGACACTGACGTTGGCTGTCTGCTTTGTCTGGTCCACAGCTCTGTAGTTTTGCAGAAACGTCCTGGGCATCAGTAGGATGAATAACAGGTGTAGGACTTGGTTAATAACCCTATATACAACCCCGGATGATGCTTCAGAGTATCTCAAGTTAAATGCACATTAAATGCTTAAACACTTCAATTCATATAATTTTCTGCTGTATTTTTGCAATCTTAGCAATGAATAAACCTCTATGACAGTACATGGCGCCTGAATGAGGTCATCTGAACCTAAATCGTGTACCATGGATGCACTTAGTGATCTTACTACATGGCATAAGTATCGCCATACAAACTGGTCTCCATTGCGTGATCCGTGCAGTCTATACTACAGACCTATACCGTATACTGGATGCGCATCACAAAACACTTTACACTGGCTCCAGTCAAGTTAGACAGCCCACGTCAAGGCACGCCCTCCGCTCTCCGCCACCAGGCAAAAGTCGCCATGGTAGAAAAACTATTTTCTGCGCAAGGCACTATGAAGTATTACAGTCCAGAACCTGCAACCTCTATTATAGGACAGGTTCCCTTAATCCACTGACTGAACCGTATGGCTGGATAGTAACAGAAGAATGAAGAAATATGTTCAGGAAACATATACATTGGACAATCTTTCCCGCGAGGTGGAACGTCTTATTTTGCACCTAGAAACATAACATGGTCTCATACTGGGCTGCAGGCAGGTCTGGTAGTTGGAGCCAAGTACAAGATCTGAGGGAAACAGGAGGGGACTCCAGGCCACATTCCCAGCAGGTGGGGAGGGACTGGAAACTTGTCAAAAGTCAGTTTGTGTTTTCCCAAATCCCGGCAGGTGGTCGGATCATTCAGCGCTGATGGGCAACTAACCTACTCCTGTGTGGATCCCATGTCTGGAGGGCAGGACCCTCCCTCTTCCTGGCATTTCCACTGTAGTGTCCTCACTGCATCTTTGTAAGCTCCCTGTTTACTCATCAAAGGCTGCGGTTGTCCAGGACTGCTGCAAGGGTGGGAGTGCAAGTGTGCAGTCACTTCTCACAGCAAACCCTCCAAACAAACAATGATTTACAGCGTGCGGTCAGCCCACACCTCACTGAGCTGAAATAAGAGACACAACTTGCAGATTCTAACAGCTGTAAATCTATACCCCCTCCTCTCCTCTCCCCAGCAGTGACTTCTGCTGCATTGTACAGCAGCAAAGGTCTGACAGACAGGCCTTATGTACAAGCGTGCCAGGCTCCTCTCTATTACACCACAGGACAGAGCAAGCGTGCCAGGCTCCTCTCTATTACACCACAGGACAGAGCAAGCGTGCCAGGCTCCTCTCTATTACACCACAGGACAGAGCAAGCGTGCCAGGCTCCTCTCTATTACACCACAGGACAGAGCAAACATGCCAGGCTCCTCTCTATTACACCACAGGACAAAGGAAGCGCGCCAGGCTCCTCTCTATTACATCACAGGACAGAGCAAGCGTGCCAGGCTCCTCTCTATTACACCACAGGACAGAGCAAGCGTGCCAGGCTCCTCTCTATTACAGCTCAGGACAGAGCAAGCGCCAGTCTCCTCTCTATTACATCTCAGAACAGAGCAAGCATGCCAGGCTCCTCTCTATTACACCACATTACAGAGTAAGTGTGCCAGGCTCCTCTCTATTACAGCTCAGAACAGAGCAAGCATGCCAGGCTCCTCTCTATTACACCACAGGACAGAGCAAGCGTGCCAGGCTCCTCTCTATTACACCACAGGACAGAGCAAACATGCCAGGCTCCTCTCTATTACACCACAGGACAGAGCAAGCATGCCAGGCTCCTCTCTATTACACCACAGGACAGAGAAAGCGCGCCAGGCTCCTCTCTATTACACCACAGGACAAAGGAAGCGCGCCAGGCTCCTCTCTATTACATCACAGGACAGAGCAAGCGTGCCAGGCTCCTCTCTATTACACCACAGGACAGAGCAAGCGTGCCAGGCTCCTCTCTATTACACCACAGGACAGAGCAAGCGTGCCAGTCTCCTCTCTATTACAACTCAGGACAGAGCAAGCGTGCCAGTATCCTCTCTATTACAGCTCAGGACAGAGCAAGCGTGCCAGGCTCCTCTCTATTACAACTCAGGACAGAGCAAGCGTGCCAGGCTCCTCTCTATTACAACTCAGGACAGAGCAAGCGTGCCAGTCTCCTCTCTATTACACCACAGGACAGAGCAAGCGTGCCAGTCTCCTCTCTATTACAGCTCAGGACAGAGCAAGCATGCCAGGCTCCTCTCTATTACACCACAGGACAGAGCAAGCATGCAGGCTCCTCTCTATTACAGCTCAGGACAAAGCAAGCATGCCAGGCTCCTCTCTATTACATCTCAGAACAGAGCAAGCATGCCAGGCTCCTCTCTATTACACCACATTACAGAGCAAGTGTGCCAGGCTCCTCTCTATTACAGCTCAGAACAGAGCAAGCGCACCAGGTTCCTCTCTATTACAGCTCAGGACAGAGCAAGCGTGCCAGGCTCCTCTCTATTACACCACAGGACAGAGCAAGCATGCAGGCTCCTCTCTATTACAGCTCAGGACAAAGCAAGCATGCCAGGCTCCTCTCTATTGCACCACAGGACAGAGCAAGCGCACCAGGTTCCTCTCTATTACACCACAGGACAGAGCAAGCATGCCAGGCTCCTCTCTATCACAGCTCAGGACAGAGCAAGCGTGCCAGGCTCCTCTCTATTACAGCTCAGGACAGAGCAAGCGTGCCAGGCTCCTCTCTATTACAGCTCAGGACAGAGCAAGCGTGCCAGGCTCCTCTCTATTACACCACATTACAGAGCAAGCATACCAGACTAAGCGCGCCAGATTGTAAATGCTCACGAGCAGGGCCCTCTTCAGTTCCCACACTTACACCATCATCTCCTACCCACTGCTAACAGAAGCACCAAACCTTTGAGTTCAGCCGGCACTGATTACTTTTGTATTATGACTGCTGATGCAGAAATGTTTTGTACTGTAAATCTCTTTTTTTATTGTTTTGTTCATACTGTTTCTATTTACTTTGTAAGGCGCTGCCAAGCTTTTGTGCCGCCCTATAAATAAAGGATAATAATAATCTATTGCAGAACAGCACACAACAAGTGTGCCAGGTTCCCCTCCGATACAGAGGGCAGAGTGAGCATACCAGTCGACTCTCTATTACAATGCAGGGTAGAACAAGTGTGCCAGGCTCCTATTACAGTGCACGGCAGAGTGAGCTTCCACGGCTCCACTCTAATACTGCATAGGTTCACTAGGTTCAACGTTTATTGCAGCACTGGGCAGAGTGAGCGCACCAGGCTCCCATCTTGTAGAACGGAGAATGCCAGGCTCCTGTACTTTTGCAACACTGGGTAGAGTAAGTGCGCCAGGCTCCTGTAATCCGGCAGCACTGGGCAGAGTGAGTGTGCCAGGCTCCCATCTTGTAGACCTGAGAATGCCAGGCTCCTGTACTTTGCAGCACTGGGCAGAGTGAGTGTGCCAGGCTCCCATCTTGTAGACGTAAGAATGCCAGGCTCCTGTACTTTGCAGCACTGGGCAGAGTGAGTGTGCCAGGACACTGCAAAGGAAAGTTGCCAGGTTCCTCTATATAGCAGTGCTGAATGGGTCTGACCCACACATCAGTTACAAGAGATGGTAATATGTAAAAGGCACAAACACCCCCATAATAAATAGCATAAGAGAACATTAAGCTGGGCATCCACTATACAATTTTCTGTCAGATATTTGGCCCTGATTCAGAGCCGGACCCTCTGACGGAGCGCTCGCTCTGAATCAGGGCGGTCCCTCCTCGTTTTTGGAGCGGCCTCCAGGCCGCTCACGTAGCTGTGGGTGACCACCCACATCTATAGCGAGCGGCCAAAATGATGGTCGCGATGGTCAAGACCATCGCGACCTTCGGGCTTGCGACGAGACCCTTGCGGTAGGGTCTCGCTGCCGCAAGCCCTGGAGTGCTTTCGGCTCTATCAGAGCCAAAAGCACTCCCACTGACAACGCCTCCGTCTAGGCAGCCATGCCCCCGGCATGCCCACCAAAAGGGGGCGTGCTGTCAATCACCATCGACAGCACGACCCCTTTGGTGCGAGACCCTTAACGACAATGGCCGTCGTTATTCGGGTCTCGCACATGCGCACGACGGAGCCGCCTCCGTCGTGCGCATGCGCACTTGGGCAACATCGACCCGCTTGCGAGCGGGTCTGAATCAGGCCCACTGTCCAATCTGGCTGGTTGGAATGAAAACCTGGTAACGTACGGGAGCAAATGACAGGCGATCATACGGTTTTAAACACTGAAAGAAGGACAAAAAAAATTGTTCAGATTAGTTACATTTGTGTGTTTTAACCAATTTGTCTGAACAACCATTTTTTACTATTTTCCAGTGTTTGTGAGCAAATGGACGATTGTCATCTGCTCCCATACATTACCAGGTTTTCATTCCAACCAGCCAGATTGGACAGATATCTGACAGATAATTGTATAGTGGATGCCCAGCTTTACTTCTCTATGAGGAGAGCTCTGTGGGGAGAGAAAGGGATTTTTGTGCAAGAAAAAAAAAACTGCAGACACCTCTAGTATTCAAATACAGCCAGGTACTAGAATCTGCAGTCACAGAGGAACATTTGAATAGCTCCGTTGGCTGCCCATTACTAATGTGCCCAAGAAAGCTATTCAAATGTTGCCGATGAGGCACGAGTGCCCGGTAATTGCGCATGTCGCGCCCAAATGCATGCGCAAAGCAGCTAAACCCATCTAAATTACTGTGTAGCGCGCCCAAACGGCCGGCTATTTCCGATTTCGGCTCGCCACCTCAGAATGGAGCGAGCACAAATCTAGACACCCGCAGGACTCTCGCCCGATCCCATCGACATTTGAAAAGCTCCGACGGGTGCCCCCCAAAAATCGATTGGGTTCTCTACAAAAAATGTCGACATTGAAAATGTTGACAGCAGAAGGTCGACACAGTTAAAATGTCATCATCATTAGGGTCATCACCTGCAGAATGTCGATATTGAAAGAATGTCGTCATCAGAAATGTCAATATTGTCATTTAGGGTTTAGAATTAGACTAAACACAGGCTGTCGACATAACATTATTGTCAATAGTATGAACTGAACACACTGACATGTTCAATGTCAATATTCACAGCCATGACGACATAATGAATGTTGACATAATATACCCCATTCTGGCGTCCGACTCCTAACGTCAGATATACATCATATGTGCCACAAGGAGCTGGGGTTAAGCCAAGGAGGCAGCTGCTTGGGGTACAAGGATAAATGGGGGCACAGGCGTACGACAATAACTGTGTCCTTCTCTCACGTGCCCCCTAAGATTATAAATCGCTGTTAGAAATTAAACTGATTATATGATGACATTTTATAATTTTGGACCACGTTTTTATACGTGATAGAAAGAAGAGCTGTCCTCTATGATCCCGATGTCACTCTCCTCTTGTTACACTGGTATTTAATATGATAAATGTGTCGAACGATCAAAGCCGCGCAGCCATAGGAGATCTCTAATCCTGGCTTATTATTATTATTATTTTGTGGCTCCAGGTCACGGCCGAGGTCTCACCTCTACTTCACACCTTGCCTATGGCAGAATAACAACCTCTAATGGAACCGAAGTCTCAAAAACATATTTGGGTATGCTGTAGAGGAGGGGGGACTATATTGCCTTGAACAGGAAATATTGCTATAGATCAAACAATTAAAGGGGACTCCATACACAGGGAAAAGGGTCTTCCAGGCAGATTAGTCCGAGATGTAGCTCATAGATAGCCTATAGTGTCCAATGCACAGATCTGAGCTCATCTGTTGTCCTATCCAAGGACAAGCACCTTATCAAAACCTGTTCAGAAAATAAAGCTGCCTGAAGCCGGAGTTCACCATCAAGTTTCCTGTGCTTCTAGAACACACTGCATAGTATCTTCCCCGGGAAAGACCTCGAGGCATCGGTACGCACTCAACAGGCTCTTAGGTTGTCAACCGATATTAGGGGGGGGAGATGTAGCGATCCTTGAAGAGAGATAAACCAATCAAACAGCTCCTAGCTGTCAATTTTTCAAAGACAGCCTGCAAAAAGATAGTTAAGAGGTGATTGGTACTTTATCTCTCTCCACAGGTTGATACATCTCCCCCAGACTCCGTAAACATTTTTATTTCATGGGTTATCATCACATTTAAGCGTGAAAGTTTTAGTCATTTGAGTAAGACACCAGGCACGGCTTTGGTACAAACGTATGTCTTTTTATGTTCCGGGCTATTTTTTGCTTTTTAATTAATGTCAGGTGACACTTTGACTAAAGGTCATAAAAACACTTCTACTGATGCCATTGAAGCCCAAACTAAACAGGCAACTTTGTTTCAAAGTAAATCCAAGTCTTTCATGTGGTCTTGAGCTCCACCTAACATTTAAAAATGTTACCGACGTATGACTTGAAGTTTAGCCGCCAATAAAACAATTATAAAACGTCTATATCAGATCGTGAAATCGGTTTTAGGACTTCAAGATGCTGTGCAAAAATAATAGAAAAAATACTGGGCCGGTTTAAAAGGAAACTAGGACATAATATGGAGTAAAACAAAATAGTATGCATAATCCAAATGCATAGTCCAAATGAGCAGCACCCCCTAGTGGTGAATTTGTTATGAAAGTGCTAAAAAAACAAAAATAAAAGTGGAGGCTTTACTCGTAGCAACCAATCAGATTTAAGCTATCATCATATAGACTGTATTGCATGAATGATAGCTTGTATCTGATTGGTTGCTACCTCTACATTTCCTTATTAGATGTTTTATTAAATCCCCCTCTTTGTCCTATGTCTCATCTATTCCATGGATGATTTTTTGTAGTCTGAACCAAGCTGCCTTACGGATGACGCACAGGGTGTTTTTGGAGTGCCGCCATTTCTCATGCATTTTATAAAGTGCGTCTGTCCAGTAGTTAATGTCTGCGTACAGCGTTCAGTGAACTGTCACTACTTTATTAATGCTGTAACCCAAAGCAACTAGATCTGGTTTACAGCTTGGACAGATGAATAGCTGCTATGGGTTCCAGAAACTAATTTTGAGCACCAGTTTTATAAAGATCTTCCAATAAAGGTTTTTAGTGCCTCAGAGATCTACACCTCAGCCCCAATACCATGGCACATCTCAATGCAGGTGTGACCCACACTTACTCAGAGGGGACCCCTGCTGGAGAATGACAGGATAAGACACCCTGTGAGGATGATGCCTCCTGACCGGATGGACGCTGTGCTAGACTAATCAGGAGCTGGCTGTCACCTTTGATGCGCAGTCATCGTTACTGACCTCCAAGAGCCATTGAAGCCTTTAAGTGGGGGATAACACACTCTTCACAAATTAATCTGAATATTACTTTTTTTTAAAGGAAGATGGATGGGGAAGGACCAGGCCACTAATGCACTGTAAGCAGGAACTAGCTGCATCAGAGGCACGAGGCACCAGTGAATTAGTATGCTGAATTCTCACAAATATTGCTTCACACATTTGTCTTCACTGTCCGTTGGCAGTGGACACTCTTCACTGTGAGAAGATATCACAAGGCGGTGTGTATTCCAGAGGTGTTCTGAATATACATTACCTCTATAGGGGTTGGGGATAGGGATCCATGATGGGAAAATCCCAACAGATTTTAAGTATTCTAACCCCAATCCTAACCCTAACCCACCCCTCCCATAGCCTAAAGCCTTACCCTAGTGTCTAACCCCACCGTCTGAATCTGTCGGGTTCAACACCCCTCCAATATCTGACAGAAGGCAACTTGTTTATCGGGGGAATAATGTATTAAACAAAAATGGGTTTATTTATTTAAAAAAAAAAATTAGCATTAAGTAACCAGTGAAACACATGGGGATTACCGATGCGCCCATTACATTACAAACAATTTAGTTGGGAAAACTCCAATTTAGGTCACATATTTTACAATGTACAACACCCCAAAATACTAACCCCTTATCTTGTCCCAAAACTATTTCCCTATAGAATGTAACCTGGCGAGCAGGGCCCTCTTACCCCTTTGCCCGTCTGTTATTACCCAGTCTAGTTTTATTAGTGCTCTGTTGCTGACTGTAAAGCGTGACGGAACATGCCATAAATCGGTTGAGGGTGGCCTACAACGTCCCAAAAATCGCTCATATTTTTCTGCACACTCCCAACAAGTATAAATAAGTCCGGATTCATTACGCATCACTGTGTGACAGTTTGCAGGCACGGAGCTGAATGATGGGCATTGTGAGACACAGCTGAGGTCATGGAGAGTCATTAACTAGAGGATGTTGGTTCTGCACTAACTTTGACCCGGGAAAATAACCCGGCAAGTTACGCCCATTCACAAGAAGAGACAGTCTCCGCTGTGCACTGCCCTGACCATCGCAAAATGCATTGTACAGTCATAAGATTATGGTCAGGGCATATTCAAAGTTTATTGCAACAGAAAAATCATACAGGAGCTGCAGTACCCCCGTTAGCCTGCAAGTGTAATGCTCTCTGTACTGCGTTGTCCTCTAACCCAGAGTCCGTGTAAGCCAGGAGCAGGTATTACCCTTTCATTACAGAGCTCTGGGTTGAAACACAAACTAAAAGTGACATTTTTCCCCATCAGCAAATAAAATAAGTGCGTATAGGAAGTAAGTATATGTTAATAAATATAAAATAACCAATCACCTTACAACAACACTCTTAGGTTTAGTGATATTACCCAGATGGTACATAGAGTAAGTTTCAGGACATTATGGGTAGTAGCCAATTCAGTATGACGTTAGAAACCAGTTTCACAGACACAGCCATTTGTATACTGTTATTAGAGGACTACAAAGAATATGCCATCATCTGCGCCACTTCAGCGCGCCAGCATCTGCACCACCTCAGCACGCCAGCATTTGCGCCAGGTTGTATGCATGCAATTATCAGAGAGGTGCCGCCTCTTACTGATGCCCACTGTGTGTGCTATGAAGCAGGATACCCCCTCCTCTGCCATCGACGTTCTGCAGCATCTCCCTTGGCTTGTATAAAAGGCCTCAGCAATCTGTTGCAACTGAACTACAAACCCCAGCATGTTGAAAATCAGCCAGAGAACCACAAAATGACAACTACACTGGTTTGGGAAGTGTGTAACTAAATCAATCCAATACATCGGACACACATTTACATACACATGTACATAGCTCTATAGCCGGTCTATGGGAAGGGTTTCAGTCATAGCAAGAAGATATAGCTTCTAAGGCAGTGATAGGCAACCCAATACACCATCAAAGGGCGGCACATCACCCTCAGTAATAACCACACATTTGATCAAAGGGACACTTATCTGTAATAATGTAACAGCAGTGACTTACACAAGTGTAACAAACTATAATAAACAAATCTAAAAATATAGCAGGAAGGAGCTGGGGGCACATGGGGAACGTGTTCATAAGGTGATTGCTTTTCAGGAGTTCAACAAGGTCGTCTGATCTGAAGCAACTAATGCCAGGCGTTCTGTATCCACCTGTGTAACCGGATACGTATTGCTTACTGAGTGGCAAACAAGCAATGGATTATTTACAACACTGTGGATCGCATCACACTGAACACGTTTTTACCTAGTACATCCACAGCCCTTCACGTCATGGGCTGTATCCCCCCAATCCTTCTCATATACCAGGCCTAGGATGTAGTCGGACAGATGTGCCACCTATTCACAGTGCCGGCTGTACAGCGGTTACACCCATTACTGAGAGGTCCAGCAAGGGACAGAAGTGAGTAGAGAGCAGGCAGCCAAACAGTGCATCGAGATGGCTGTCACTCACAGGCCCAGGCGTCACTCACCAGGGCTGTCACTCACAGGCCCAGGCATCACTCACCAGGGCTGTCACTCACCAGGGCTGTCACTCACATTGCCAGGCGTCACTCACCAGGGCTGTCACTCACATTGCCAGGCGTCACTCACCAGGGCTGTCACTCACAGTGCCAGGCATCACTCACAGTACCAGGCGTCACTCACAGTGCCAGGCGTCACTCAGCAGGGTTGTCACTCACAGTGCCAGGTGTTACTCACCAGGGCTGTCACTCACCAGGGCTGTCACTAACAGAACCAGGCATCACTCACCAGGGCTGTCACTCACAGTGCCAGGCGTCACTCACCAGGGCTGTCACTCACAGTGCAGGCGTCACTCACCAGGGCTGTCACTCACAGTGCCAGGCGTCACTCACCAGGGCTGTCACTCACAGTGCCAGGCGTCACTCACCAGGGCTGTCACTCACAGGCCCAGGCGTCACTCACCAGGGCTGTCACTCACAGGCCCAGGCGTCACTCACCAGGGCTGTCACTCACAGGCCCAGGCGTCACTCACCAGGGCTGTCACTCACAGGCCCAGGCGTCACTCTCCAGGGCTGTCACTCACAGTACCAGGCGTCACTCACAGTACCAGGCGTCACTCAGCAGGGTTGTCACTCACAGTGCCAGGCGTTACTCACCAGGGCTGTCACTCACCAGGGCTGTCACTAACAGAACCAGGCGTCACTCACCAGGGCTGTCACTCACAGGCCCAGGCGTCACTCACCAGGGCTGTCACTCACAGGCCCAGGTGTCACTCTCCAGGGCTGTCACTCACAGTACCAGGCGTCACTCACAGTACCAGGCGTCACTCACAGTACCAGGCGTCACTCAGCAGGGTTGTCACTCACAGTGCCAGGTGTTACTCACCAGGGCTGTCACTCACCAGGGCTGTCACTAACAGAACCAGGCATCACTCACCAGGGCTGTCACTCACAGTGCCAGGCGTCACTCACCAGGGCTGTCACTCACAGTGCAGGCGTCACTCACCAGGGCTGTCACTCACAGTGCCAGGCGTCACTCACCAGGGCTGTCACTCACAGTGCCAGGCGTCACTCACCAGGGCTGTCACTCACAGGCCCAGGCGTCACTCACCAGGGCTGTCACTCACAGGCCCAGGCGTCACTCACCAGGGCTGTCACTCACAGGCCCAGGCGTCACTCACCAGGGCTGTCACTCACAGGCCCAGGCGTCACTCTCCAGGGCTGTCACTCACAGTACCAGGCGTCACTCACAGTACCAGGCGTCACTCAGCAGGGTTGTCACTCACAGTGCCAGGCGTTACTCACCAGGGCTGTCACTCACCAGGGCTGTCACTAACAGAACCAGGCGTCACTCACCAGGGCTGTCACTCACAGGCCCAGGCGTCACTCACCAGGGCTGTCACTCACAGGCCCAGGTGTCACTCTCCAGGGCTGTCACTCACAGTACCAGGCGTCACTCACAGTACCAGGCGTCACTCACAGTACCAGGCGTCACTCAGCAGGGTTGTCACTCACAGTGCCAGGTGTTACTCACCAGGGCTGTCACTCACCAGGGCTGTCACTAACAGAACCAGGCATCACTCACCAGGGCTGTCACTCACAGTGCCAGGCGTCACTCACCAGGGCTGTCACTCACAGTGCAGGCGTCACTCACCAGGGCTGTCACTCACAGTGCCAGGCGTCACTCACCAGGGCTGTCACTCACAGTGCCAGGCGTCACTCACCAGGGCTGTCACTCACAGGCCCAGGCGTCACTCACCAGGGCTGTCACTCACAGGCCCAGGCGTCACTCACCAGGGCTGTCACTCACAGGCCCAGGCGTCACTCACCAGGGCTGTCACTCACAGGCCCAGGCGTCACTCTCCAGGGCTGTCACTCACAGTACCAGGCGTCACTCACAGTACCAGGCGTCACTCAGCAGGGTTGTCACTCACAGTGCCAGGCGTTACTCACCAGGGCTGTCACTCACCAGGGCTGTCACTAACAGAACCAGGCGTCACTCACCAGGGCTGTCACTCACAGGCCCAGGCGTCACTCACCAGGGCTGTCACTCACAGGCCCAGGCGTCACTCTCCAGGGCTGTCACTCACAGTACCAGGCGTCACTCACAGTACCAGGCGTCACTCACAGTACCAGGCGTCACTCAGCAGGGTTGTCACTCACAGTGCCAGGCGTTACTCACCAGGGCTGTCACTCACCAGGGCTGTCACTAACAGAACCAGGCATCACTCACCAGGGTTGTCACTCACCTGTCACTCACAGTCCCAGGTGTCACTCACCAAGGCTGTCACTCACAGTGCCAGGCGTCACTCACCAGGGCTGTCACTCACAGTGCCAGGCGTCACTCACCAGGGCTGTCACTCACAGTGCCAGGCGTCACTCACCAGGGCTGTCACTCTCCAGGGCTGTCACTCACAGAACCAGGCGTAAGTCTGGCTGTCACTCACTCTCCCATGTGACAGTCTGCATGACTGTCACTCACTCTCCCAAGTGTCACTCACTCTCCCATGTGACAGTCTGCCTGGCTGTCCCTCACACTTCCCGGAGTTGCACCTCCCCGCTCACCTCTCTTGCTGATCGGCCGGATCCGCACGGCCACCTTCACCTTGGAGTCGCCCATTCCGCTCTCCGCCGGGAGCTCCCAGGACTTTCCCGGACCCAGCCGGCTTCCGTCTCTGTGAAGGGGGGGGGCGGGGACCGGGGGCGGGGCCTGGGGCGCGACGTCATGACGTCACCTTTAATGAGCAGGCTGCGGTCACATGGGACAGGGAGTGACGGTTACCATGGAGACAGAGCGCTTCCCACCAGCACCACGTGTGTTACACAGCAGCTGCGGTGCCTGTCAGAGACTTGTAGTTCTCCAGCATCTGAAGTGCCACAGGTTGCCTACCCCTGCTGTATATAATGTGTACACAGCGTATTGCATGTATGCTGTCCCGTGTTGCATATTTATTATCCCTCATGTATGTATGCACAGTTTAGGCTGTGTACTGTCACTGTTGGGTACAGGAGGAATCAATATGATTTACCGCCGGCGGCGTCTGGCCGACACAGGAGGAAATCCCGATCGTCTAGAGAGGTAAGTATAACTAATCTGATTCCTGATCCCCCCACCTAACTCTAACCCTCCTTTAGGGTGCCTAACCCTAACCTCCCCCCCAGTGCCTAAACCTAACCCCCCCTTCCCTGCCGCCTAAACCTAAGTCCCCCGAGGGGTGCCTAACCCTAACCTCCCACCGGGGGTGCCTAACCCTAACCGACCCTTCCCCTAGCCCAGTGTTGGCTAACCTTGACACTCCAGCTGTTATAGAACTACATAACCCAGCATGCACTGCTACAGTTTTGCTATTAGGGCATGCCAAAACTGGCAGGGCATGCTGGGATATATAGTTCCACAACAGCTGGAATGTCAAGGTTAGCCAACACTGCCCTAGCTGGGGGGAGGGGGGGTGCCTAACCCTAAGCCCCCCCCGGGAGCCCTGAACTTAACCCTCCCCCCCCCCCTCTGCAGCTGTCCGCGGCGGCGCCCGGCATCTCTTCGATCGGGATGCCGGTCTCCCGGCATAGGTAAGATGACAGGCGCCGGGATTAAGTAGTCGGGAAGCCGGCGGTCGGCATTGCGTCCACTGGCTTCCCAAATGCTTCCCGGTACGGGATCCCAGTGCACAGAATACCGGCGCTGAGCGTCCCAAGACTGAAATCCCAAATGGGTGGCAATGCTGACACCTCTTGGTAACTACCCTAACCCTCCCCTTAACCCTATCCCCGCAGCCTAACTCTACCCTAGCACCTAAACATAATACCCTCGGGATGACAACTACACCTCCTGACAGCATATGTTTTGAAGGGAATCAGTATGTTATACCGCCGGACGTCAACCCGGCGGATAAAATACCGATGCCGGAAGGCCGGCAGATGAAGATCCCGACAGGGGAGGTAAGTAGGCTATCGCTAACCCCCTCCCCCCCCCTAACCTGCCCCCCCTAGTGTCTAATCCTAACCTCCCCCCAGGAATGCCTAAACCTAGCCCCCCCTCCCTGCATCCTACACCTAACCCTCCCTGGGGTGGTGCCTGACCCTAACCCTCCTGGAGGGTGCCTAGCCCTAAGTCCCCCCACGAGACCCTAATCCTCCCCGCAGCTATCCTCTCTGGACGACCGGCTTACTTACGATCGGTATGTCAGGGGTCGAGATTTTGGCGTGGGGCTAATGATAGGCGTCTGTATTTAGACGCCTATCATTAGTCCCATGCCGGCATTTCACAGTCAGGAAGCCAGCAGTCAGCTTCCTGACTACATACCGTTTTGAAGCACCTGAGTAGAACTCCAGCATGTTATGCAAAGTACTTTCATTTACTGTAGATCATCACAGGTTACAAATCCTCCTACTGCAGATGCAACACGTCTTCTTCTCTGAGCAGTGGGAGAGTATTATTATTATCATTTATATGGCGCCACAAGTGTTCCGCAGCGCCTTACACAGTACATAGACAAATAAGTAACCAGTGACTTACAGTACAATACAAAGCAGGACATGTATAATAAGCATAGCTATATTAGCGACCTCTACGCCCACATAAGCAGCCAAGTGTTAGTTGCCCTAGTGGGAGTAAGAGATAAATTAAATTACAGTAGGGAGAAGCACAAGAGGGTAGAGGGTCCTGCTCGAAAGAGCTTACATTCTTTAAGGGAGGGGCAGACGAACAGGAGTGACACAGATGGGGTAGGCGGGACATGTTGGACAGTATATATGTAATACGCTGTGTACATGTAGATGAGGGACCGTATATTTGTAATATGCTGTGTATATGTAGATGAGGGACAGTATATATGTAATATGCTGTGTACATGTAGATGAGGGACAGTATATATGTAATACGCTGTGTATATGTAATATGCTGTGTAGATGAGGGACAGTATATATGTAATACGCTGTGTATATGTAGATGAGGGACAGTCATATATGTAATACGCTGTGTATATGTAATATGCTGTGTAGATGAGGGACAGTATATATGTAATACGCTGTGTATATGTAGATGAGGGACAGTATATATGTAATACGCTGTGCATATGGTGATGAGGGACAGTATATATGTAATACGCTGTGTATATGGTGATGAGGGACAGTATATATGTAATATGCTGTGTATATGGTGATGAGGGACAGTATATATGTAATACGCTGGCTGTGTATATGGTGATTGGGCAGTATATATGTAATACGCTGTGTATATGGAGATGAGGGACAATAATGTAAACCTATGACAGCAGCTACGATAAGAGGTGTGCAGTGAGGCAATAGCTATCGCAATCATATTATACTGCCGCCGGCCCTGGTAAAGTTTGGTAAATTGGGCCAGTGCGCAGACTCCATTGAGATTAATGGGGACTGCAGTCTGCAACGATAGTTTGCCTAACGAGACATCTCCTACATAGAATCTTCTTAAATAGGTAGAAGACTTTTCACTTTAATAAATAGAGCCCTTAATTAGCATTCCCGCAGAATTTACTTTGCCCTGCATTTGTAGCCTACAAATAAAATGTGTTTGTTTTTTTGTATTTTAATACATACATAAATGCATTAGTGATGATAGGCTGCCCTCTGCTGCCCATTACCTGTTATTACACTGGAAAGGAGACGTGGAACACAGGTCAAAACTATTCTTTACACGATCAATACACTTGGATGTATTAATCGTTAAACAGGGTTATCATCATCTTGCTAAGGTTTGCCCTTTTCAGTGATTTTTTTTTGGCTAGAAAATAAATATGTGATAATGCTTTCCTACTGTAAGTTATAAGGTTATTACAACACTTTGGAGTTACGTGATAATCTAAAAGGTATAGGCTGTTGGCCGAGTACTTATATACAGATCAGAGAAATCTGTGCCGACTTCTAATATCCATAACAGCAGCAGGGAGGCGCCGGAATGCAGAGCCGCCGCCTTCAGCATTTGCGGGCGCTCACCGGTGAGTTAGTGGACACAATGCTGAGTTGTGCGATTATTTTTGTACTGCTCATGTATCAGAGTCGCAGTGCGAATGCGCCCCGATGGATTACTGACAGTGGTCGCAGTGCGCATGCGTCCCGGTGGATTACTGACGGGGTCGCAGTGCGCATTTGTCCCAATGGATTACTGACGGCGGTCGCAGTGAGGATTTAGACGCAGAGTGTTTGTGGGAGGTAACGGGGAGGTGGCGAGTCAAATACAGGCATAACGCGACCGCTTCAGGGGCGTGTCTCAGACTGTGCCTGTGTACGCAGTGACAATGGCTCCGGCTGCACTTGCTATACAGTGTATAGCCTAATAGCTAATCAGAACAATGGACTCAGCACTAGGGGAGTAACGTGGAACCAAAGCACCCCCCCCCCCCCTCGTACTGTACTGTGCCAGTGGGGTATGGCCAGCCTGCGGGGGAATGCTGAAGTGGAGAGAAATCAGCAAACAGTGGCAGTATCACACTGGGCATTGACATCCCATTGGGGGAATAGAATCTGACATTAAGGGGTAGCTGCTTTGACACTGCTGTATTTATGAATAGCTCCCAGGATCTGACTTTTGCTCCTTTGAATCATTGTCATTAGTCAATAGAGGAGATTGTATTATATATTCTGACCATTTAACTTAAATTGACAGAAAGTGAGATTCCACAGGGCGCACAGCTTATTTCTGCAATTACTGCCCCAAGCAGCTTTCACTGGAGGGGGAAAACCTATGGGGAGCTCCCTTCTCAGCTATGCTCTAGATTGTAAGCTCCTAGGAGCAGGGTCCTTCTCCCCACTGTCTCACAGCCCTCTTCTCTAACACTTCTATGACAGCCTTCACCTTCAGAGCTGTATTGTGTATGGAGGATTGTGTTGCTAATTGTTACATGTGTTCTGTTTATATTTTGGTTACTGTATTGTAATGTAATGTTCTGTGGACCCTTTACTGTATTTACGGCGCTGCGGACCACTTGTGGCGCCCTATAAATAAAATGTCATTATAATAATAATAATGCTTCTGCTTCGCAAGTATACATTGCACCTATATTAATGTGAGTGCTACTAACCATGTTCTGTCTGCCACCATTATTATTATTTCAGGGCTCCTAATATTTTTTTTAAAGATTTTTCAAATAACACTGTGCTGTCATGCCTGGGAATATCTCATTACTTTATACAGCAAAGCAGTCACTTTTTTTTTTTTAATCTCATACCTTATAATTGAAGTTTAGGACTTTACCTCAGATGTGTCACTTTTAAGTCCATTGAAGCACAATGAATGAAAGAGGAGGGAGGCGATCAAATAGGGGAAGGGGAGAGGAAAGTGACGATCAGAAAGGGGAGGCGACAGAAGCCAATAAGAAAGGAGTAGACAGGGACAAAGAGACGATCCCAGGGTAGAGGGGGGGGGGAATTAAAGAGGCGCAAAGTGAATGTAATCAATCTGACAGGAAAGAGGAAGTGACAGAAGATGATCACAGCGGAGGGAGGGCCGGAGGGGAGGCAATCTGGGCGTGAAATGTAGAAACGGATCTCGGATCCATAACAGACGGCCGTCATACTGTGCAGAGCCCCATGAATTCCGGAACCCTGGATGGTGTCCTTTGTCCATATTGGTGCCCAGATCTCATGCTCCACAGGAACCACCCTCACTACTCCCCTGCTCAGCACCCGGCAACACTGTGACCCCCATCCACAGCATGACTATTCAGGATATTATAATGTCAGTGAGTCCCCAATCTATAACACCATGTTATACATCAGCCTGACAATAACTATCATCCATGAAATAGATCCTACATCCAGGAGGCAGCACCCACTGTCACCAATCAACAGGCAGGACACAGCACCCAGCAAAGGGTACACTATCTCATCCATCGTGAGCAGGACACCACACCCACTGGTAACAATGGTAGCTGACCAGCCCTGCTGCAGCAGTCACGTGGTTGTGACATCAGAGTTCCTTTCTCCAACTTGGATCTAGCAACAACCACGCCCGCTGTGCAGAGCCAGACTAAAGGTCACAGGGCCTGAGAGAATGTTTAAGGTCTATACTGAGAAGGGGAGGAGCCGTGGCCTGTGCTGTGTGGGTGTTCGAGAGCTATGTGTGCGTGACCACTGTTGTGTGGGTGGTGCCAGAGCCATGTGGGTGTGACCATTGCTATGTGGTTGTAGCCAGAGAATACTTGCCTACTTTTTTATATCCTCTCCTGGAGAAGCAGCTGACTACTTAAGGGGGTGGGGCTGGACTCACATCATTAGGCACGGTTTTGCATCATTAGACACCAGTGATCGCGCTGAGGGCCTGATTCAGAGCCGAAAGCTCTGACCAGAGCGCTCGCTCTGAATCAGGGCCCTCCTCCATGAAAATGGAGCGGCCTCCTGGCTGCTCGCATAGCTGTGGGTGACCACCCACAGCATATGCGAGTGTCCATGATGATGGTCGCGATGGTCTTGACCATCACGACCATTGGGCTTGCGACGGAGACCCTGCGGTAGGGTCTCGCTGCCGCAAGCCCTGCAGTGATTTTGGCTCTATCAGAGCCAAAATCACTCCCACTGACATCACTAGTGATGTCAATGGGGCCGGCTTCAACGGTAGTCGTTCCCATGGGAACGCTTCCGTCTGGCAGGCACACCCACCAAAGGGGGCGTGCTGTCAATCAACATCGACAGCATGCCCCCTTTGGTGCGAGACCCGGAGCGATGGAGAGCCCGTCGCTCGTGCATGTGCACGACGGAGCTCCTTCCGTCGTGCGCATGCACAGTGGGGGAACATCGACCCGCTTACGAGCGTCCTGCGCTCGCGAGCGGGGCTGAATGACCCCCTGAGGGACAAAATATGTGGGTCCCATGGACCCTCCACTTTACAAAAATGGGGTCCTACCTGACCATTTCTGGGTCCCAGCATCATTTATGGTTTAGAGCTCTCCATATGCCTCTCAGACCTCCCCACATGCCCTCACACATCCCCACATGCCCCTTAAATGCCCACCTGATACCCCCAGCAGCATCAGATATCCCCACATGCCCCTTAAATACATGTGTTATGCATCCATGATCTTACAGGTGATATGACTTGTCTGTACACAAAACGCATAGTGAATAAGTAGGCTTACCATATCATCCCTTTAAACTGGGACACTCATGGATTACACAGGTTCTGTTTCCCATTAAAACCAGGTGAAGTCCAGGCTTGAAGTCAGCCAGTAACAGAACCTGTGTAATTAATTCATGAGTGTCCCATTTTAAAGGGATAGTATGGTTAGCCTATGAATAACGCTCTAGGTAATAAGAGGCATATTTATAAAAGGATATATGTGGTATATCCTAGAAGGCAACCATTTTCTGAGGTGGTATATAAATATAAAAAAACTACCGGGATGTATGTACAGGAGACTAGTCTTGTTAGGGCAGGCTGGGGCCGCCTTTCAGAAAGGGACACTCCTCGTGCCTGGAAAAGGGGTGTAGACATTTAGAAAAGGGGACGCATGTCCTTCAGATGCATCCCCTTTTCATCACTGTAGGGGGCGTACCCAGCACTCAAGGAGATACTGAGCTGTCCTCAAGCTCTCCCTGCAGTGTGAATACATGCCATGCCATGCCGGTCACTGCGGCCCACGGGTGGGGATGGCTGTTTTAGCTTTACACTGTATAGTAGGTCTTATTCACGTTACGTCACACAGTAGTGCCCCTTATAAGACATTTATGCCACGCAGTAATGCCTTTTACACATTTATGCCACACAGTAATGCCCTTCACACATTATGCCACACAGTAATGCCCTGCCTTTACACATTATGCAACACATTCATGCCATTTACACATGCCACATGTTAATGCCCTTTACACATTATGCCACACAGTAATGCCCAGCCTTTACACATTATGCTGCACATTAATGCCCTTTACACATTATGCCGCACATTAATGCCCGGCCTTTACACATTATGAAACACATTAATGCCATTTACACATTATGCCACATATTAATGCCCTTTACACATTTTGCCGCACATTAATGCCCTTTACACATTATGCCACACAGTAATGCCTGGCCTTTACACATTATGCCGCACATTAATGCCCTTTACACATTATGCCACACAGTAATGCCCGGCCTTTAGCTTTTATGCCGCACATTAATGCCCTTTACACATTATGCCACACAGTAATGCCCGGCCTTTACACATTATGCCGCACATTAATGCCCTTTACACATTATGCCTCACAGCAGTGCCCGGCCTTTACACATTATGCCTCACAGCAGTGCCCGGCCTTTACACATTATCCCACGCAGTATTGCCCCTTATGCATTATGCATCCCCCTCCCCAACAGCCTCTTACCTAACTTTATCCCCCTACAATACCCAGGCCCGGTGACAGGGGGGTACTAAGGGTACTCCTGTCCCAGGCTCCAAGGTTTAGTGATGCCCCTCCAAGTGTGGATGGTAAGGCCCCGGTATGTGAGGTTGCTGCCGGGTTATGCGAGTCTCTCCCTACCTTACTATGCTTGGAGCTGCCTGCTCTGCACACTGCCGGGTGAAGCCACGGTGCTGGGATGGAGAGGTGGCAACTGGCCCTTGCATGGATGGAGAACGCTGCTGCTGGGTCCTCCCACTTTCATGGCTGCAGTCGGTACGGAGCACACGAGCGCACACACACACGCACTTTTCTCTCGATGGGGGCGGCCCCCTCAAAGACTTTGTTGTGCTGGATCCCAAGACTTCTGTTGCCGGCCCTGAGCAGACCTCACCGGCTGCCTGGCCGCCCGAGTCCGCATCAGCAGGCAGCCGCAACAGCCCACAGCACTCATTGCAGCCACGGCGGTCATACAAATCTGGTGCCACGCGCAAGCCAATCTGAGCTAGCGGACAGGCAGCCGCTGTTGACTGGCTGCCGGTCTGCGAGCTCCAATTGGCTCACGACTGGTGCCTATTTGATTGACAGCAGTGCTTTCGCGCACTGTGCTGCGACCAATCCCTGACAGCCCAGATTTTTTTTACAAGTGAGTCCCCAGTCCTTAAAACTGGGTAAAATAATCGCTATAGCGCGTATTTGTGAGCACTGGACACGTTTTCTTGTCATTTTGAGCCCTGCATCCTCCATATGGACCACGATTCCCATTTTTATCTACCCCATTCTACCCACTTTACTAGAAAGTGAGCAGGATGAGGAAGATCTGACCACTCTTCCAGTAGTGCGAGGGACTACCCGAGAATTCGTGAGCCTCCCGTAACTTCCGGGAGATTAGCTAAGTATGGGCCAGAGCCATGTGAGCGTGTATAGCTTTAAACTATCAGCCCCACTGTCTCCCTAAATACGCAAAAATAGAAAAATTGCAGAATTTGGGGGGGGAAAACAAACAAACTAGAAATACAATTATTACTTATGGTTTAATTTTGGCTGTGTGGCCATCTAGGCAGTTGTTCATTAACATGTAGCCATTATTATGGGCCTATTATCAGGGCTGGCTCTAGGTGGAGTAATGGCCTGTTGGCGCGCCCCCTCTCGCCAGAGGGCTGTGGGGACTCGGGAGGGAAAAGGTACAGACCAGCAGGAGAGAGCTGTGGGTTCCGGGAGAGAGAAGACGCAGACAAGCAGCAGAGAGCTGTGGGGACCGGGAGGGAGAAGGCACAGACGAGCAGCAGAGGGCTGTGGGGACCGGGAGAGATTAGGGCAGACAAGCAGCAGTGGGCTGTGGGTTCCGGGAGAGAGAAGACGCAGACAAGCAGCAGGGGGCTGTGGGGACCGGGAGGGAGAAGGAGCAGATGAGCAGCGGAGGGCTGTGGGGACCGAGGTGAGCAGGCGGGCAGCGGGGGCTGTAAGGACTTGAGAGGGAGAAGGCGCAGGCAGCAGTTATAGATTAATTTATTTGTAGGGTCCGGGAAGCTGATGTCACCTGATCTTCCTGCACTGCTGACTGCTGATGAAATAAAGTTTTCTTACTTATTGCAAAGACGTGCGCGTGATGTCATGACAGAAGGGAGCAGGAGAGACACTGGGGAACTGAAGAGATAGAAGGTAACTTGCTGGAGCTGGAGAGACACTGGGGGGGCTGGAGAGACACTGGGAAGCTGGAGCTGGAAGACTGGGGCCTGGAGCTACAGAAACATGGGAGAATGAGACTAGAGAAACACAAGGGGGGATGAGACTGAAGAGAAATGGGGATTATCCACAACACGCACTAGCTGCAGCCACCGGGTGGGGGGGAATCACCGACTATTTGACCTCAAGGCACCTGGTATGAACTTACACCCCCGAGTGTGTGCAATGGACAGTGTTCTCTCTCTATATAAAGTGTATACATTGGGCAGTGTGCTCTCACTATATAGAGTGTGTACATCGGGTTGTATGCTCTCTCTATATAGAGTGTGTGCATTGGGCAGTGTGCGCTCTATATAAAGTGTGTACATTGGGCAGTGTGCTCTCTATATAAAGTGTGTACATTGTACAGTGGTCCTCATTCAGGGCCGGACGCTCTGACAGAGCGCTCGCTCTGAATCAGGGCCGTCACTCTGAATTTTAGAGCGGCCTCCTGGCCGCTCGCATAGCTGTGGCTGACCACCCACAGCTATAGCGAGCGGCCAAAAAGATGGTCGCGATGGTCAAGACCATCACGACCATCAGGCTTGCGATGAGACCCTTGTGGTAGGGTCTCTACTGCCGCAAGCCCTGGAGTGCTTTTGGCTCTATCAGAGCCAAAAGCACTCCCACTGACATCACTTGTGATGTCAGTGGTGCCGGCCCCAGACGGTAGGCGTTCCCATGGGAACGCCTCCGTCTGGCCAGCCATGCCCCCGGCACGCCCACCAAAGGGGGCGTGCTGTCACTCACCATCGACAGCACGCCCCCTTTGTAGCGAGACCCATAGCGACGGCTTGCCCGTCGCTATCCGGGTCTCGCGGAGCCGGGTCCGTCATGTGCACTGGCCCAACATCGACCCACTCGCGAGCACGTCTGAATCAGGCCCAGTGTTCTTTCTCTATATAGTGTATATTAGGCAGTGTGCTTTCTCTATATAGAGTGTGTACATTGGGCAGTGTGCTTTCTCTATATAGAGTGTGTACATTGGACAGTGGCCCTGATTCAGAGCCGGACGCTCTGACAGAGCACTCGCTCTGAATCAGGGCCGTCCCTCGCTATAGCGAGCGGTCCAAAAGATGGTCGCGATGGTCAAGACCATCGCGACCATCGGGCTTGCGACGAGACCCTTGCGGTAGAGTCTCGCTGCCGCAAGCCCTGGAGTGCTTTTGGCTCTATCAGAGCCAAAAGCACTCCCACTGACATCACTAGTCAGTGGGGCCGACACTAGTGATGTCAGTGGGGCCGGCCCCAGACGGTAGGCGTTCCCATGGGAACGCCTCCGTCTGGGCAGACACGCCCCCGGCACGCCCACCAAAGGGGGCGTGCTGTCAATCACAATCGACAGCACGCCCCCTTTGGTGCAAGACCCATAACAACGGCTTGGCCTCGTTATTTGGGTCTTGCGCATGCGCACGACGGAGCCGCCTCCATTGTGCGCATACACACTTGGGCAACATCGACCCGCTTGCGAGCGCTCAGCGCTCGCGAGCGGGTCTGAATCAGGCCAAGTGTTCTCTATATAGTGTATATTAGGCAGTGTGCTTTCTCTACATAGAGTGTGTACATTGGGCAGTGTGCTTTCTCTACATAGAGTGTGTGCATTGGGCAGTGTGCTTTCTCTATATAGAGTGTGTGCATTGGGCAGTGTGCTTTCTCTATATAGAGTGTGTACATTGGGCAGTGTGCTCTCTATATAGAGTGTGTACATTGGGCAGTGTGTTCTCTATATAAAGTGTATACATTGGACAGTGGCCCTGATTCAGAGCCGGATGCTCTGACAGAGCGCTCGCTCTGAATCAGGGCCGGTCTTTTTTTAATTTAGAACAGCCTCCTGACCGCTCGCATATCTGTGGGTGACCACCCACAGCTATAGCGAGCGGCCAGGAAGATGGTCGCGATGGTCAAGACCATCGCGACCATCTTGCTTGCGACGAGACCCTTGTGGTAGGGTCTCTTTGCCACAAGACCCAGAGAGATTTCGGCTCTCTCCACTGACAGCACATGGGAACGCCTCCGTCTGGGCAGCCACCCCCCCCCCCGGCCCGCCCACCAAAGGGGGCGTGCTGTCACTCAACACCGACAGCACGCCCCCTTTGATACGAGACCCAGAGCGACGGATTGCCCGTCGCTATCCGGGTCTCGCGCATATGCACGACGGAGCCGGCTCCGTCGTGCGCATACGCTCTGGGCCACCATCGAACTGGTGGCGAGCGCTCAGCGCTTGCGACCGGGTCTGAATCAGGCCCAGTGTGCTCACTCTATATAGTGTACATTGGGCAGTGTGCTCTCTATATATAGGGTGTGTGCATTGGGCAGTGTGGTCTCTATATAGAGTGTGTACATTGGGCAGTGTGCTCTCTCTATATATAGAGTGTGTACATTGGGCAGTGTGGTCTCTATATAGAGTGTGTACATTGAGCAGTGTGCTCTCTATATATAGAGTGTGTACATTGGGCAGTGTGGTCTCTATATAGAGTGTGTACATTGGGCAGTGTGCTCTCTCTATATATAGAGTGTGTACATTGGGCAGTGTGGTCTCTATATAGAGTGTGTACATTGGGCAGTGTGCTCTCTCTATATATAGAGTGTGTACATTGGGCAGTGTGGTCTCTATATAGAGTGTGTACATTGGGCAGTGTGCTCTCTCTATATAGAGTGTATGCATTGGGCAGTGTGCTCTTTATATATAGAGTGTGTACATTGGGCAGTGTGCTCTTTATATATAGAGTGTGTACATTGTACAGTGGTCCTCATTCAGAGGCGGACGGTCTGACAGAGCGCTCGCTCTGAATCAGGGCCGTCACTCTGAATTTTAGAGCGGCCTCCTGGCCTCTCGCATAGCTGTGGGTGACCATCCACAGCTATAGCGAGCGGCCAAAAAGTTGGTAGCGATGGTCAAGACCATCGCGACCATTGGGCTTGCGACGAGACCCTTGTGGTAGGGTCTCATCTACCGCAAGCCCTGGAGAGCTTTTGGCTATATAGAGTGTGTACATTGGGCAGTGTGCTCTTTATATATAGAGTGTGTGCATTGGGCAGTGTGCTCTCTCTATATATAGAGTGTGTGCATTGGGCAGTGTGCTCTCTCTATATATAGAGTGTGTACATTGGGCAGTGTGCTCTCTATATAGAGTGTGTACATTGGGCAGAGTGCTCTCTCTATATAGAGTGTGTACATTGGGCAGTGTGCTCTTTATATATAGAGTGTGTACATTGGGCAGTGTGCTCTCTCTATATATAGAGTGTGTACATTGGGCAGTGTGCTCTCTCTATATATAGAGTGTGTGCATTGGGCAGTGTGTGCTCTCTCTATATATAGAGTGTGTACATTGGGCAGTGTGTGCTCTCTCTATATAAAGTGTGTACATTGGGCAGTGTGTTCTCTATATATAGAGTGTGTGCATTGGGCAGTGTGTGCTCTCTCTATATATAGAGTGTGTACATTGGGCAGTGTGTGTTCTCTATATATAGAGTGTGTGCATTGGGCAGTGTGTGCTCTCTCTATATATAGAGTGTGTGCATTGGGCAGTGTGTGCTCTCTCTATATAAAGTGTGTACATTGGTCTGTGTGTTCTCTATATAAATTGTGTACATTGGGCAGTGTGTTCTCTATATAAAGTGTGTGCATTGAGCAGTATGCTTTCTCTATATAAACGTATTTTTGGTCCCTTGCGCACTGGATTTTGCTATATTGTTGCCGGGTGTGCCGCGAGTAGGGAAAAGGTGCCTAGTCCTCTTGGTATATAAGTATATGGAAGTGATTACCGCGCTCAGCCCCTTAAAGTGTTGTGGATTCGTTCGTGTATAGACCAGGATAATATAGGCATTATGTGATACAGTTTAATGGTTAAACACAGTGTTAATCCTATGTACCTTATATACAGTCACAGTGGTAAATACATGGACTAGATTATATAGAAATACAGTATAGTGTAATGGTGTCAAATGGTTTCAAGTTAATATAGTTGGGAGTTGATACAGTGCGGGTACAGGGTTACAGTGTGGTGCTGGTAAATACAGCACAATACAGTATAGACAGATGGTGAGTTGGTATGCTATTCACTTCTTAGTACACAAAGAGTCGTTAATGCCTGACCGGCAGTGGACACCAGAGAGCGACGTCCCGCAGTGCTGTTATATATAGTTGTAAGGGTGCGTGGAGAAATATGGAAGTTATTAGTAGTAGATGGTAGAGAAGATCCGGATTAGTATACAGAAGGGTATATGAAAATTATAATAGAAATAAAAGAATAATAATAATAGTCTGATTAGGTATGAAATAAATGTATAGTGAGGTGAAGAAGATAAAATTCATACCAACACCTTCCATAAAGTAGTGGACATCAACAGTTTAATTCTAGAAACAAGCAGACATCACCCCAATTGATTACCAAGTGTCCCCTTCGGCCAATTCAAAAGACTAAGACGCAACTGCTCACAAATAAGAGATTATAATACACAAAGTCCAACCCTACAAACACAATTTATCTCCAAAAAGTACAACCCGAACATCATCAAACAGGCACGAGCAGCAGTAAGACAATCTGACAGAAAACCACTAGTACAATACAAACCCAGAACCGACAGACACCAATACGAGCATATGCTTCATCACCAGGTACAACCAAAATGCCAACCAAATCAAACGAACAATAAAGAAACACTGGCATATCCTACTCCAAGACGACTCCCTAGCAGAAATGCTCCGACCCAAACCCACAGTGATTTTCCATAAAGCACCAGAGATCAGATGAAGTTAATAAAGAACCACATCCCCCAAGCAACCTAACCCAAACCATAATACCAACAAACACTAAAGCAGGAGGTTTCTACCATTGTGGAACTTGCAAAACTACAGGACAAAGGAGTACCAACCCCACACTAGAAATAACCTCCCCAGGGAACCAAGCAACCCTTAGGATAAAAGACAGATTAACATGCAACTCCAAGGGAGTAATATACACACTAGAATGGCCATGCCCAAAACTATATCTGGGAAGAACAATCAAGGCCTCTCAAAACACGAGTATACGAAATATCCAAAAAGGCACTGAGGAACACCCGCTATCATCACACTACAAGGAACATCACAACTGTAACCCGACACAAATGAAATTCCTCGGGATAAAAGAAGTAAAACAAAGATGGAACGGGAGAGACTATAATAACCTGATCAACAAAGAAGAATTAAGGACGATCATCCACCTAGGTACACTAGCCCCAAGAGGACTTAATGTGGACAATGAAGTCAGATCTATCATCTGCAAATAACAAATCACATCCGCACGCTACAATTAACCCCGGGGAGAAAACCACTTAGGAACACTCAAGCACTACAACATATAGCAATCCAATCACCATTACCATACGAACACCAATATATACACCGATGTATGTCAAATATCCAGATGACAACCAAAGATAAACAGAGCACTGAGCATACCACTTTAGATCTCACAAAGCATCATCAGCTTTTCCATGAACAAGGAATTTAGGGCCTGATTCAGACCCACTCGCGAGCGGCTGTCCGCTCGCAAGTGGGTCGATGTTATGGACTGAGCATGCGCACGACGGAGGGAGCTCCGTCGTGCGCATGCGCCAGACGCGACGAGCGAAGGAAAGTCCTTCGCTCGTTGTGTCCGATCAAAGGGGGCGTGCTGTCAATGTTGATTGACAGCACGCCCCCTTTGGTGGGCGTGCCGGGGACGTGCCTCCCTGACGGGGGCGTTCCCACGGGAACGCCTCCCGTCAGAAGCCGGCCCACTGACATCACTAGTGATGTCAGTGGGAGTGATTTTGGCTCTGATAGAGCCAAAATCACTCCGGAGCTTGCGGTTGAAAACCTCAACCGCAGGCTCCGGCTCGCAATTTCGATGGTCGCGATGGTCTCGACCATCGCGGCCATCACAAAGCACGCTCGTATAGCCTGTGGGTGGTGACCCACAGCTATACAAGCGTCCAGGAGGACGCTCCATGAAAATGGAGCCCGGCCCTCATTCAGAGCGTGCGCTCTGCTCAGAGCGTACGGCTCTGAATGAGGGCCTTAATCCGGATATCTGCTCCTAAAATTACTATATTATATTCTGGACATTATTTCTGTCCATGTGGATTGGGCAACTTTTTATCCTTTTATTTTAATTTCTTTTTATTGTGCTGATGTAGTTATATCTTTACATTTACATGTGTTTTTATTTGTGCATTTGATCATTTTTTGGTATTAAATTGTGATACATGTTTGTATTCTGAGTTCTTTTCTTGTTATATTTCCATTTGTCTGTGAGGATTTACCATCCTCCAATATATACAGCAGCTCACTTTAATATTGGATCTTTACAAAGCAGCCTGACCTGATGTGTGGGGTTGCTTCTCAGCCAAGGGAGTGGGCTCACTCACAATTTTGCCTAAGAACACAGCGCCTGATTCAGAGCCACTCGCTATTTGCGAGTGCACGCTCTGAAACAGGGTGGGAAATATCTATTTATTTTTTTCCTGTCCGCTCGCTAAGCTGTGGGTGCCCACCCACAGCTAGTGCATGCGGCAGGAGATGTTCGCAATTATCGTGACCATCGGCTTTGCGAGGAGACCATAAGGTAGCGTCTAAGCACTCGCAATGCTGAGTGGACTTCCGGCTCTAATAGAGCTGGAAGTCCACTACTGACATCTCAAGTGATGTCAGGAGGGATGCCCACAAACGGCAGGCGTTCCTTCTGGAACGCCTCCGTTTGTTCAGCCACCCCCTTGCCCGCCTACAAAACGGGGCGAGCTATCGATCAACATCGACAGCCGCCCCGTTTTGCTGCGAGCTCCGGAGCGAGTGAAGGTTCCACTCGCTACGGGGTTCACACGTGCATTGCGCACGCTGCGCGTGCACACTGGGCCACCATCGACCCACTTGTGAGCGGGTCTGTCAGGCCCACAGCCATGAATAAAGAATGGTACCAAAACATCCTCCAAGAGCAACTTCTCCCAACCATCCAATAACAGTTTGGTGATAAACAATGCCTTTTCCAGCATGATGGAGCACCTTGCCATAAGGCAAAAGTGATCACTAAGTGACTCTGGGAACAAAACATCAAAATTTTGGGTCCATGGCCAGGAAACTCCCTAGACCTTAATCCCATTGAGAACTTGTGATCAATCCTCAAGAGGCGGGTGCACAAACAAACACCCACAAATTCTGACAAACTCCAAGCATTGATTAGGTAAGAATGGGCGGCCATCAGTCAGTATGTGGACCAGAAGTTGAGTGACGGCATGCCAGGGCGAATTGCAGAGGCCTTGAAAAAGAAGGATCAACACTGCAAATATTGACTCTTTGCATAAACGTAATGTAATTGTCAATAAAAGCCTGTGACACTTATGTAATGCTGTAATGTTACTTCAGTATACCATAGTAACATCTGACACTTATGTAATGCTGTAATGTTACCTCAGTATACCATAGTAACATCTGACACTTATGTAATGCTGTAATGTTACCTCAGTATAGCATAGTAACATCTGACACTTATGTAATGCTGTAATGTTACCTCAGTATACCATAGTAACATCTGACACTTATGTAATGCTGTAATGTTACCTCAGTATACCATAGTAACATCTGACACTTATGTAATGCTGTAATGTTACCTCAGTATACCATAGTAACATCTGACACTTATGTAATGCTGTAATGTTACCTCAGTATACCATAGTAACATCTGACACTTATGTAATGCTGTAATGTTACCTCAGTATACCATAGTAACTTCTGACACTTATGTAATGCTGTAATGTTACCTCAGTATACCATAGTAACATCTGACACTTATGTAATGCTGTAATGTTACCTCAGTATACCATAGTAACATCTGACACTTATGTAATGCTGTAATGTTACCTCAGTATACCATAGTAACATCTGACACTTATGTAATGCTGTAATGTTACCTCAGTATACCATAGTAACATCTGACACTTATGTAATGCTGTAATGTTACCTCAGTATACCATAGTAACATCTGACACTTATGTAATGCTGTAATGTTACCTCAGTATACCATAGTAACATCTGACACTTATGTCATGCTGTAATGTTACCTCAGTATACCATAGTAACGTCTGACACTTATGTAATGCTGTAATGTTACTTCAGTATACCATAGTAACATCTGACAAAAAAGGTCTAAACACACTGAAGCAGCAAACTTTGTGAAAACCAATACTTGTGTCATTCTCAAAACTTTTGGCCACGGCTGTACTATACAGTGTGTGTTATATTTATTAAGATCCAACAAAGATGAGGTTTACAGGTTATTGTTCAATATATTTAAGATCAGTGAAAACTGTTCTTTTTTTTTTTTTTTATTTCATAGATATAGTGTAATTGTGTTGGGAAATAAAGCCGTACACCACAATCTCTTGTGGCAAAATGGTTTATTACAAGCGCAATCACATTATATGAAATCAAGTTATCCAATATTTAGCTGTAGCAAAATATCTCATCTTGGGGGGCTCATGCGGAGTTGGGCGCTGTTTATGACTAAGCAGAAAAATAAAATGCATTCAGCAAATAGATGTTAGGCTATATAAGTACAGGTTTAATCTCCCATATCCAAATATTCCGAAATACGGAATATTTTTAGCATGACTGAGAAAGTGAAACCTTTGCTTTCTAATGGTTCAATGTACACAAACTTTGTTTAAAGCAGAAATTATTCAATATATTGTATAAAATAACCTTCAGGCTGTGTGTATAAGGTGTATATGAAACATAAATTAATTTCATGTATGTACACAAACTTTTTTTGATGTACAAAATTATTAAAAATATAATATAAAATGACCTTCAGGCTATGTATATAAGGTGTATATAAAACATAAATGCATTCTGTGTTTAGATTTGGGTCCCATTCCCAAGATATTTTATTATTTTATGCAAATATTCCAAAATATGGAATATTCCGATATCCAAAATACCCCTGGTCCCAAGCATTTTGGATATGGGAGACTCAACCTGTATATGGAAACCGGAATACCAAGTGCAGTACTAGGAAATTTTGCCCCTGCCACTCTTGTAAGGTCAGCTTTATGGCTAACAGCTCCTTATCTCCGACAGCATAGTTCTTCTGTGGGGCCGAAATTTAGAAGAAAAGAAGCCACACGAGTATCATTTACCATCCTCCTCTTTCTGCGAAAGCACCGCTCAAGCCCCAGTCGTGGAGGCATCCACCTCCAGGAAGAAAGGACGATCACAGTCGGGTTGCCTTAGCATGGGTGTTGATATGAAACACTGCTTAAGATGGCCAAACGTTTCGTCCAATTCAGGAGGCCACACCCAAGTATCTTGACTTTTTTTTTTTAGTAAGGGCTGTGATAGAAGAATAGTTTCTGATGAACTGGCGGTAGAAGTTGCAGAAACCCAGGAAGCGTTGTATCACCTTCAACCTGATAGGACGGGGCCAATTGACAATGGCTGTGAGTTTCTCTGGATCCATCTGAAGCTTAGAGCCTGAAATGATGTATCCCAAGAACGCCAGTTCCTTTTGCTCAAAGGAGCATTTCTCCAGCTCACAGAAGTGTTGATTATACTGAGTCGAGACAGCACCTCACATACTTGCTGGTGTTGACTTGCTAGATCCCCTGAAAATATCGGGATGACGTATAAATGCACTACCATGTACTTACTGTATATAATAGATCCTATGTTGTTATTCATGTACTTTTGGAAGACAGCAGGGGCATTGCTTAATCCAAAAGTCATGACCAGGTGCTCATAGTGACCATCACGAGAGTTAAAAGCCGCCTTCCACTCATCCCCAGATCGGATTCTAATCACATTATAGGCCCCGCGAAGACCTAGCTTGGAAAAAAAATCTTTGCCCCTTTTACTCGATCGAACAGTTCTGAGATCAGAGGTAGGGGGTACCGGTCCTTGACAGTAATAGCGCTCAACCCCAATTATCGATGCAAGGTCTTAATCCTCCATCCTGCTTCTTGACGAAGAAAAGACTAGCTCCTGCAGGTGACTTAGATTCCCTTATAAACCTGCGTTCTAAATTCTCCTTGATGTATTCAGAAACAGCCTGGGTCTCTGGAAGCGAGAGAGGGAAGGCACTTCCACAAATAGGTATTTTCCCAGGTAATAGATCTATCACGCAGTCCCACTCCCGATGAGGAAGAGTCTCAGCAGCCTTCTTGCTAAACACGTCACTGAACGACTGGTATGGAGCAGGAAGAGGATCATCTGGGAAGATAGTCGAACTTTGGATACAATGCGTTGAATTGTCGGCAAGCACCTCTGATGGCACTGAGAGCCCCTTGACAATATTTGGGGTTCTTCTCATTCTAATGTGAGAGCATACCTGCGTAACCATAGAAGACCCAGAATGACTGGACTCTTGACTGATAGGAGGATATAAAAGGAAATTAGGGCATGATTCAGCAAGGATCGCTATTCTGCTAGAATGCACGCACCGCATTTACACACAGCCGTATACTTGAGCAAGTTAGCAAATTAATCGGTAACATCGGACCCATGCACACAGTTAAGGTAGGTCAGACTTCACTCAGGAATTGCTAACTTCAGCACACGCTATGAGCCCTCAAGCTGCGTATGGTATTGCAGTGGATAATTTATGCATGCCGCTGCAAAGGCGTCTGAGCGTCACCCCCCGACCACCACCCCCGTCACCACCCACAAACGGCACTTCCTGTCAATTACTGTGCTCGTGGTTTGCGTAGCCTCTGCAAATGCATTTCCCATCGCAATAGCTAGTTCGCGTACGTGCACTGCGATGCATGCGCAGAGCTAAAACATCGGCCGGGTGCGTGCGTTCTCTCCTGTGGGATCCTTGATGAATCAGGCCCTTAGTTCCTTGTGGATAGCGCCAATCTGCATGGTAACTTCTGAAGTGCTAGAGTGGATGGTAGTTTCCTGTTCACTCCGATGATACAGTGTGGATTCTGAAGGGGCACACTAGTAATTCCTAACTCCTGGACTTTTTTAGCTGTGATGAAATTACCATCAGCACCCAAGTCTAAAAAGGCCTTAAGGAGTTCAGCGGTTCCTTCTAGAAGCAGAATCACATCAATAGTGAACTGAGAAGAAGCATTGAGGTGTGCTGGAATGCACCTAATCTGACCACCTCTCGATCAGTTAGATCTTCTAGTTTCCAGGATGTTTAGCACAGTCAGAGAGGAGGTGACCTGGTTGACACAGTATAGACACAGCTTTTTCTTGAACCTGCTTTCCCTCTCTGCGGCAGGAAGACATGACCTCCCGATTTGCATGGGCTCTTCTGGAGATTCAGGTAGAGCTGTAAAACACGGGGCGAGTTTAAAGCTGAAGCGCCGAGATTGTTCCCTCTCTCGTGTTCTATCTCTGTGGCGAAAGTTGACTTAAATACACAATGATGTCAGGTCATTAAGAGATGCTGGCAACTCCCTGGACGCTAGTACATCCTTGATTTGCTCTGACAGACCCTGCATAAAAGCGGCTATCAAAACCTTATTGTTCCACCCTAATTCTGAGGCAAGGGTTCGGGACTGCACAGCATATTGTCCTGCAGATTGGTTGCCTAGCTTCAGCTGCAGAATTGCTAACCCGGCAGAGGATACTCAACCGGGTTGATCGAATACCTTCCAGAAGGCTGCTAGAAAATTAGCGCTGTTGTTTACCAGAGGGTCATTTCTTTCCCATAACGGAGAGGCTCATGTCAACGCCTGTCCGGACAACAGCGAGATATCATAAACCACCTTCGTCCAAATATGCCGCCAATTGAATGGAATATGATTCAAGAATCCTCGACAGCCTTTGGGATCCCCATCATAGGAATTCGGAATCCGTAATGGTGCAGAGACCTCTGCAGCTTGAACGGCCACCACAGGCAATGGTGCTGGTTGTACCGGTGGTGGCTGTGCTGTACCAACTCATTGCATAAGTGTTTGCAGGCACTGCATAATCTGGGCCTGGTCTTGCTCTTGTTTCTCGACTCTTGGAGGAGATTCTCTAGCAGATCTCGAGGTGAAAGATTACCAGCGGCATCCATGTTGGACCAGAGTATCCTGGCACAACTCTCGGATAAGTAATGGATGCTGACCCATATATTGGGATTGGCGAGACCTAGCACTGAGGCATGGAGTCTAACGTGCTGGCGGTATTCACCAGGGACCCCCGCAAGGGGTATAGACTTGCGTTTGACACACAGGTTGCGACCTCCAGACTAGGGTCTCTAATACAGGTGCTGGTGTTCTCTGGACAAGAGTAGAGTACAAGGAAGGCGTACAGCGAAGTCAGAACCAAACGGACAAGACGGTACCAGGGAGCAGACATATGCAGGTCACAGGGGATAGCCAGGGGTCAAACTTGAATACCAAGCGCAGTACAAGGGAGCAGACGGAGTCAGGTCATGAACAAAGCCAAGGTTAGGAACGTGCAGCAGTATCACAGGTAAGAACGCTGGAGTAAGGTAAGGGAGCCTATACTTTGGCACTGAATAGTGCTTAGAGCTTTCCTTTATATAGGGAGGGACTTAAAATTTGGCGCCAGTGTGACATCACACTAGGCGCACATGGCCCTTTAAATTATATTTAGAGCGGCGCACACTCCCCTATGGGAGCTGCGACCGCCCGCACACATGACTTCAGCAGCCGCCGACTCGTCCATCCACCGACCACAAGAAGATCACCACGGCGAGCATTGATGGACCCATCGCGGCAACACAATCCCCAACAGGAAGCCAGCACTACCGGACCCGGTAAGAGAGATCGAGGACCCACCGAGCTAAGACACCGGGTCAATTCAAGATTACTCCAGTGCATGTACAGCTGCTCCGAAAAGCAGCTGTCCCCACTATCCCTAACTATGCTCATTCCACCGCTAATTATGATTATAAACTCTGTCATTTCCTCCATTTGTAATACAAAAAAAGACTGTGGGGCCTATTCATTGAACCTAAAGTTTAATTGTTCACGTATTTTTTACATACCTATGTATGTGTTGTATTCATTTAAAGACTTAACGCAGGAGATATGGCTAATATCTCCTGGTTAAGTCAGTCTCCGTTAATTTATACACTCCCCATATATTAATATGGGGATGTGGAAATTACTGTACTCATCAAACACCGAAAATCTTAGATTTTCGGTAATTGATGCTGTTAATTTACGCCGTCTGCAGACGGCGTACAGCCCCCCGAAAGTGCTAACAAGCTGCCGTTTAGACGGCACGGCAATTTGTATAGCACATATCGCCCCAGTCTGTGCGTTCCCTCTCCTCTTCCGGCAGCGGCCGCCCGCTCCTCTGCAGGACCCAGATCTTACCCCGGCCGCTGCCTACTGCGGGACCGCACACGACCTCTTTATTCGAGTGGCTCCGGCACAACTTGTGTTCCCCCCCTGGCACTCCATCCTGCGGCAGACTGAAGCTTCTCCCCTCTGCTCCCCGGTGGCACTTGTAAGTAAGCTTAATAATTAACTGTTTACTTCCTGTAATCAGTTAATTGAAGGAGCACTTACAAGTGCAGAGGGGAGATGCTTCAGTCTGCAGCAGGATGTAGCGCCAGGGGGAAATCAATGCTGCGCTAAGGTAGGAGAAGCAGGAAAAAGTATTTACCCAAAAGCTGTCATCACAAAATGACAGCTTTACGGAATAGATACTTATGGAGATGAGGAATGTCGAATTCCTCATCCGGTAATTAGGTAGAACTCCATGCCAGTTCTAATCCTAATTACGTCCATCGTATTTTTAGTAAGTATGAATAGGCCCCTGAAATACAAAAAAAAGACTGACTCCCAATAGTTTTATTACGAGAGACAGTCAACATCATAGGAACTGGCTGGAGGGTATTCCCTTCAGCCAGTTCCTGAGACTGAAACGGAACTGTTCAGAGAACGCAGTGTGTGATATACAAATGTTGGAAATGACTGAGCGTTTTTTAAATAAAAGCTATAGTAAAGAGATTGTGAAAAAAACTTGAGAGGACCAATGTTTTAGATCGATCTGACCTTTTAACCACTAAAAAGATTCATAATGAAGGAGAAAATCGATTTGAATGGTCTTTTATAAGTAGTTTTAATTCCCAACACAAAGAAATAGAGGCTGTTTTTAAAAAGAAAATAAATGGAAAATTTTAAAACAAGACCCTGTGATTGGGGATAAGATACCCGAGAAGCCTTCATTTATTTATAGGAAAGCACCCTCACTAAAAGATAAGTTAGTAAGGAGCTCAGTTGAGGTCAATAAAAGAGCAAGCAGCAGAAGTGTAGGCTTCCATAGGTGCGGTGTATGTGTCCATCGAAGATCAAAGACTTTCAGGTTAAGGGTATTGATTGTCCTATAAAGTAATTTATTACCGGCAACTCGAAAAACATCATTTACGCATTAGAATGTCAATGTGGTTTGACCTACATTGGAAAAACCAAACGAAATTTGAAATTAAGGTTGGCAGAACATGTATATAACATTAGGAAAGGGCTGGAGACACCTATGGTTTCAGCACATATTAAATCAGTACATGGATTGAACACTTGTCATCTAAAATCATTTTGGGGTATTGAACAAGTCAGTCCCACATGGTGATCTAAAGATTTGGATGTTAGGCTGTACAGGACTGAAATGAGGTACATCTATAAACTTCAAACATTGGTCCCCAAATGGTTAAATGGGCAGTTTGAGCTAAAATGGTTCTTATAAACATTTTTATTCAATATTTTATTGTATATGAATTCCTTTTAAACTCAGTATCCTTTTCTTTAGCTTTTGCTTATTTTTAAAATTATTATGTTTTTATTGTAATTTTAATATTGATTGATGGATACAATTATATTTATTGATTGTATTTTTCTGTCTTTATAATTTTAATCGGACTCTTGGCACCGCACTTTATTGAGAAAAATCTGGGACTAGACTCTATGACAGTAGAATCACTTCCGGGTACTCAAAGTCGTGGAACGCGCAAGTCAATACATCCAACATGGTTCCGGTTACATCTTCCGGCTGATGAATACAGGAAGTAAGAGACACGGACGTAGAGGGCGCCTAGTGATGACAGCTTCTGGTCAAAGGAACGTATCCGCTCTGGAAGGAAGTGACAGGGAGTCTAACCATGTCACTTCCAGTAGCGGATGTCTCAGGAATGGCGGGAAACTATGAGCCATGTGAGGTTTGTTTGATTAGGGGTATATAAAGCGGACCAGGAGAACTACTCACCACGCTTCTGACGAAGGACTAATAAGTCCCAAACGCGTTAAGCGGGTGAGAACAGACACTTTGGGGAGCGTTGTGAGCTGGGAACCCGTGGACCGAGTCAGGTGGTGGCTGGTGTCTGGGACCTTCAACCCTTTACTGTTTCCATCTGAGGCTTACCGGTATCCCCATCATAACTGATCCCAAGTTTGCATCTTATTGGTGATGCTCTATGCCTGTTTGTTTTGTATAGAATGTGAGTTCGTTACTTTAAATTGTTAAAAAAAAATTTAAACGTAATTGCACTATTTCTTTGTTATTCTCTATTTGAGAATCACACATTGAAAAGACACAACTCATTCAACGAAAAGGACAGAGGAAAAGATAAAACAGATTCCCTCCTGGAAGGAACTATTTGGACTCTTGTGTTCTATTGGAAGATCAATAGATGTAAGAGACTTTTTCCCTTTATGTATTAATTGTATGGATATTGACAGCGCCTAAGTGGAACTAATATATATATATATATATATATATATATATATTGTGATAGAAGCACTGGTAAAGTGGTCAATGGCAGGTACGTTTGTCCTAGGTTTTTGGCCTATGTGTTCTAAAAAACCCCAGGAGAAGTCTGTTTTGTGAACAGACCAGAGTATCGGCTTTTGGAAAAGACTGTTTGGGTCCTGGGGGTGTGGATGTGAGGAGAGGGAGGGCTCCATCCACAGGCCACTCCAGGTTTTGGGCCTTTCAGCCCGGTAGCAGGCTCATTAGGGCTTACACCTGGAACTGTCTGATTTAAGCTGTGTTCAGTTGTAGCTGAGTGTCTCATACCTGGGAGAGCAGGCCGCAGGTTACCTTGCTCTGAGACACTCTTGGCTGTAAACCAAAAGGTACTGTGGGCGGGGATTATGTTTAGTGTTCGGATAGTGAGGGAACTTAATGTCTAGTTAGAACCCAGACAGGTTAGGATTTTGTTTATGTTTTGTTTTATTTATGTACCTGGCACAATAAAGACTGGCTCCGACCAGCTTGTACGAGAACCCCAGAATTGTGTCCTGTTTCTCCGGCTGGCTGTGTAAAGAGGGAGTCTGTCTACCCCAGGAGGGGGGACCCCTATCCCGACTGTATCACAAGATATATAATTTTTTTATGGGCATTACTCAAGGTAACAGTGGTGATCACACAGGGTAAGAGTGGTATATTGCAGGGTAACATCTGAGAAGAGCTAAGTACTGTGCGTATACACAGTACCATGGCACTCTACACAGAAGCCTGCCAGATCACACATGCACTCAGTGGGTGGTCACACTTCCTGCTAGTGACCGAAGTGTATAAGAGAGAGGAGACTGTGCCGGAGCTCCTCTGCAGTCACAAATGCATGAAGTGCAGGCTTCACACCTTACATATGGGGCTTCCCGGCAAATTCATTGTTCAGAGGGGTAGCTCTACCTATGTCATCTCCTCTATTGAGGCAGGTATCAAGCCTCTTGAGGAATGGAAGAACCTGGTTGGCCGCTCATCAACCATGCAGACTTCACCTCTACAAGCTGAGTGGTCTCATGTTCCCTAGCTGTTATTGAATTCTGCTGTCTTCTCCTTATGTGTAACCTACTCTATACCTACTGTACATCATGTTTATTTTGAGCTCTCTCACTCTTTATCCACCCTCCCCGTGGCTTGCTCTTGAGTGGTGCTTCTCCCTTTACTCTCTGAGGTTCGGTCATGGGGTTGCCGTGGATGCTACCATTTGGAGCTTTAATTTCAGGTTTGTTTTTGTAAATTGCATTCATACTTATTGTGGCATACTGTGGTCAGGTTTATGGTTGTCGTGTGCTTGCACTCCAATGGTGGCCTTCGGTGTAAGTCCTCCATTTAGTGTTGTGTATGTTTCTTTTGCTTGCATGTGAAGGCTCTTTTGCTGTGCCCCCCCCCCCCAAATATGTTACCAAATTTTCTGCTGGTCCTCCCTAACAAACATGAAATGGCTCTAACTACTTTTCATGCCAATTAGGCTGCTGTGGGTGATGTGGCGATGGTCACTGATAAAAATTGGTGGTACTTTACACTCAGGTTTGTTAGATGATGGAGAGGACCGTCTTGTGTCCCCGCTCCGAGGGGGTGACACCAAAATGCCAGCTCCTCAATGACCGGGAGCCGGGCACTGCACTGTGATGTTAGTTTGCCACACCCGGCCTTTGGTCACTGAGAAGGAGCCGGCAGTACAGGGGGAGTCTCTGAGTGCTGGGCACGCCCCCAGACTTTTGAAAGAGGGGGTGTTCCACAAGGACATGTCCCTACTCCGCGAGGCCCCCCCCCTTTTGTAGGCGCAAGTGACTTCAGCGCACTAGGTGTCACCAACCCCAGTGATGCCACTGCATGTACAATCTCTGTGAGAATGCGTCTACGACCATGATGAAGAAGCCCTTGTTGTACTCAATGTCCCGTGGTTCTTAGCAGAAGTTCAGAACACCATTAGTCCGCTCCCGAAAAATAAGGCCACTAGCCCTGACAGCTTTCTACAGGACAGGGACCCTATCTTAATGGATGCAGTCACTGGTGCTGATTCAGAGTTGGGAGCAAAGCAAAAAAGAGCTAGTAACTTTGCATCTGGGTAACACCATGCTGCACTGCAGGTAGGGCAGATGTAGAGCCTCCCCTGTTATACTCCTGAGATTTGATAGAAAAATTAATAGAATAATACAACGAAGATATTTCTAACTTTAGAAACAACATCTTTGCTTATTGTAATAATTTTTATAGTTAACACTCACCAGCTTTGTGGCGCTCCCTGGGACTGCAGGGAGATGAGAGATGAGGCAGCAACAGCTCAGCCTCGCTTCTGTATATTCTGACACTGCTTGCAGAGCTGGGGCGGGGCCAAACCACGGGCAGTAAGATGCACAGAAAGAGAGCTAAAAGAGGCATGCCTCTGAGTATGGGGTTTAGCACTGATGGACACCTTGGATGTGTCATGTGACCAGGAAGTGCACTGCAGTGTTTAGAGATCAGAGCTCAGCAGCAGCAAGAGAAGACAGTGATGCAGGTAGGAGAATCAATGGACACTGAAGCTTAGTGTAGTGAGGGGAGAGTTACAGGGTCTCATTCAGACCCAGTCACAAGCGCCGATGCGCTCGCAACCGGGTCGATGGTTAGCCCTGCGCACGCGCAGCGGCCGCACTGCGCATGAGCAAGCCCCGGAGCGAGAGAGAAACTCTCGCTCCGGAGCTCTCTACAAAAGGGGCGGATGTGGATGTTGATCGACAGCATGCCCCGTTTTGTAGGCGGGCCAGGGGGGTGGTTTCCAAAACGGAGGCGTTCCTACCATTTTGTGGGCGGCCGCACTGACATCATCAGTGATGTCAGTGGGGAGTTTCCTGCTAGATCAGAGCAGGAAGCTCCCTGGGGCTTGCGGTTGCCGAGACCCAACCTTAGGGTTTCGTCGTGTTCACCATCGCTACCATCAACCTGGTCGGTCGCTAAGCTGTGAAAAAAAGGAAGCGACCATCAACCTGGTCGGTCGCTAAGCACTAAAAAAGGAAGCGGCCGCCCTCATTCAGAACGAGCGCTCGCTTCTTGCAAGCGCCTCTGAATGAGGGCCACAGTGAGTAGGGGGTGAGACAGGCTTCCAGCACTCAGACCCATCTCTGTGTGTGCCTCCCCAGTCTTTGGCCTCACCACATGTCACTGTTTGTGAGCTACATGCAAAAGCAGACTGTATTTACCTTGCATGCAAAAAATAATAAATGTACTTGCACCCCTTATATTGCATTGGATGGGTACGGAATGCCGGCGCTCGGGATCCCAGCGGTCAGAATCCCGATGCCGGCATCCCTACAGGGTTCGGATACCGACACCTAAACGGTATCCTAACCCTTCCCCTGCCTACACCTACTCCCCCCTTCTCCCCCTAGTTCCTAAACCTAACCTTCACTCCCCACACCTAACCCTCCCCGTAGTGCCTAATCCTTCCCCTAACCCTCCCGGTGGTTGGCATTCCGGCGCCGTGATTCTGACAGGTGTCGACATTCATAATGTAATCGAGGCCGAAATTATGGGGCAGGTACGCCAATGTTTTTAGGGTCCCCCCAGGTCCCTAGCAGGTACAGGCCTGTTGCTGAGAGTTTGCCATACCTGTATGTGGTTTCTTTGCAATGGGGAACTTCAGTCAGTACGCACTATTCGCGTAGGAGATCACATGGTCCAGAAGATACCTGTTTGCGTATGGATTATAACCAATGTCATTGTCATATAGCAGAGGTTCGATCACATAATACAGGGTAACCCAAAAGTTTTGGTGCAGGGCAAAATGTGAACTTCCCTGATCAAACAATTTTATATTATTAAACTGTGGCCCTGATTCAGAGCCGGACGCTCTGACAGAGCGTCTTTTTTTTTTTTTTTTATGGAGCGGCCTCGTGCAGCTAATGTGAGCGGCCAGGATGATGGTCGCGATGGTCAAGACCATCGTGACCATCGGGTTTGCGACGAGACCCTTGTGGTAGGGTCTCGTGGCCGCAAGCCCCAGAGAGCTTTCGGCTCAAACAGAGCCGAAAGCACTCCCACTGACATCACTTGTGATGTCAGTGGGGCCGCCCCAGATGGTAGGCGTTCTCATGGGAACGCCTCCGTCTGGGCAGCCACCCCCGGCCCGCCCACCAAAGGGGGCGTGCTGTCACTCAACATCAACTGCACGCCCTCTTTGGTGCGAGACCCGGAGCGACGGATTGCCCGTCGCTATCCGGGTCTCGCACATGCGCACGACGGAGCTGGCTCCATCGTGCGCATGCGCTCTGAGCCACCATCGACCCGGTTGCGAGCGCTCAGCGCTTGTGACCGGGTCTGAATCAGGCCCAGTATTTGCTAATTTGGTACCATTTGTATCAGTAATGTTTCTTTAGAATGAAGATTACTGTCCCCAAACCTTTTCCTTCTAATCCTGCCAGTTGTCGATAATCTCCATTCACTTCCCCCCAGTTCTCTACAGCCTCATCCGACCTTGCGTCTCACCAGCCCCCTGTGTCTCTCCAGCCTCATCCCCCGTGTTTATCCAGCTCCCTTCTGTCGCTCAAGCCCTAGGCCCCTTCTATTTCTCCATCTCCATACCTTTCCTGTCTCTCTAGCTCCCTTCTATCTCTTCAGCATAGCCCCCTTCTGCCTCTCCATTCCCAGACCCCTTCTGTCTCTCCCGCTCTCTTCTGTGTCACAGCGCGGCTGAACCCGGTGGCCACTTACCAGGTCCAGCAGCGCTGGGGTCTCGGCTGGCATGCGGCAGCGAGTGGGGAGTCCCCGGCGCCCACTGCTGTTCCGGCTCCTGGCTCCTTCTCTCTCCCTTCATGGTGGTTGCAGTACAGGCGGCTGCGGCTCCCCAAGGGGTTTGCTCACCGACCTGCAAGAAAATTAAAGGGACAGGCGTGTCAAGCAGAAAGTCACGTTTGGCATGACCTGATTCCGTCTCCACCCTGGTACTGCGTTTGGTATTCTGATTTTGCCTTTGGCTTCATTCCTGACCATGATATTGTCTCATTCCTGGTACCTTTTTATATGTCTGGTTCTGACTCAACTTCGGCTTTGATTGTACACCTCTTTCGTACCCAATTGTATCCAGAGTACACCAGCACCTGTACTAAGGAGCCTAGTCTGAGGACCGCAGCTAAGCACAAATCTTTTTGCGGGGGTCCCTGGTGAATACCGCCAGTACGATAGTACAAGGTCTTGTCAATCCTAATATACAGGCTAGCATCCACTACCTATCTGTGAGTTGTGATATTCTGACTCTCCAGCCCTAGCCCCCTTCTGTCTCTCCATCCACAGACCCATTCTGTCTCTCTAGCCCCAACAGTGTCCCCCCAGCCCCCACAGTGCCTCTCCAGACAACAGTGTCCCTCCAGCTCCCACAGTGTCCCACCAGTCTGCACAGCGTCCTTCCAGCCCCAAGTGTATCTTCAAATCCCACAGTGTCCCTCCAGCCCCCAGTGTTTCTCCAGTCCCCACACTTCACTTTTTTATGTCTTCTGGAGTTCTGGGTGCCAGCAGCGGCTCCTCTCTTTCAACGGTGTAGTGCTGCATGACATCATGATGTCACGCGTGCGGCGTCGCAATAAAAACATTTTTATTGCATTGGCCACATTGGCATTAAATCAGCGCTACAGCCGCAGCGGCTCCCTGGACAGATCCTGCTGCATGTGCTCTGCTGTTTACTGCAGCAGCACAGACAGCGGTTAGAGAGAGGTTCATCTGTGGGTCCCAACCTCGGAGCTTAATACAGCTGTGCCCCTAGTCCCCCCTGTCACTTAGTCCTCTTCTGCTTGAATGTCGACACCACAATGTCAACAATTATGGTTTTCAGCATTGTTGAAATGTCGACATCTGCAGATTGTTGCCACTCCGCATCGAACAGAGGGCTAGGTTTATGCTGCGGCAGCAGAGGGTTAGAGTTAAGCATGAGGGGGAGTAATGGTTAGGCTGCGAGAGGTAAGGATTACGGGTTACAATTACTAAGGCCGGAACCGCTCCATGACAGCTGGAAGTATTGATCGACGCAGAAGACAGTCGAAGACCTGCTACCAGGGAAGTGAGCGCTGCACTGGGACACACTGTGATGTCAACATTTAAATTTTATGTCAACATTTCTTCAGTTTCGACATGATGAATTGTTTACATTGAGGCCATGTAGACATTATGACCATGTCAGCAGGATGAATTTCGACAATATATGCCCAACCCATCTTACCCGACCTTTTTAAAGTACAGTAGCTTCAGCCAATGGAACCTTTCCTTCAGAACTGTTGAAGGCCCAGATTATTACAATACCACTGATTGCAAAAACGACAGACCCATTGCTCTGTTAATGGCCTGATTCAGAGATGTACGTTCATCCGAGGATGAACGCACCACTCCGATGATTAGGGGTCTGCGCAGGACTCATTCTGCGTATGTGCAGAACGGGTCCTGCGATCTCGCTTGCAGACCCCCAAAGCCGCAGCATGTAAATCATGCTGCGGCATTTGGGGGGCGTGCCTAATCAACGTTCCCGGAAACGGGCGTGTCACCTCCTTTTTCCGGGAGGGACGAGGCAAGGGTGTCTGCGTTAGCGGACACAGAATTCTGGGCTCTTGCATGACCAGGCACTATCCAGGCTGTGGGAAGCTTCAGCTCCCACAGCCTGACCAAGGGAGCAACCATCGTGACCATCGGTGGTGATGGGCGCAATGTTGATCCCAGCCTGCGACGTCGGTCACAGTGCTGGGATCGCAAATGCAGCAAGGAAGTGTCTGACACCTCCTACTGCATTTGCATCTAAGATGGACGGATTTGCACAGGTGCTTCTGTGCCGCTCTGCAGATCCGTCCATCTCTGAATCAGAGCCTAAATAGTACAGATGTCAAGATTTTTGCAAAATTGACTGCTATGTGTTACTTACCAGTCTCACCACCACTTCCTGGTGTCTTCACACATGTGCCGTCGGTCCAGAATGAGATCTCCTGGTTTTGGTAGATGACACGCATGTGCAGCGCCTCTGCTGTACCATTGCATCAGCACTAGGCTCTGTATAGGCTGATGTAATACAGCAAGGTCGCCGGAAGGATGGGTTATTGCAACTCTCTTTTTACTACATCTCGGCGCTAAGTATTGCTGCGCTAAGTGGCAATGCAGGATACTGTATCTACTGGCATGGCCCTATGTTGGAATAAATTGCCAAAGGTAGGTGGCCAGTTGGGGTGGATAAAGCTTACGTGACCCATGGCATATCATTAGCAGGAACTGGAAGTGACTCCTTTGGTGGCACTTGGTTCTCTGGTTACGTCTCTTCTTTCAAGGATATGGTGAATAATAAAGAAAAAGCCTTGGCCATGTTCTCTCCATGGAAGCGGTATGATTTACCGCCGGACCCCTGCCCGGCGGTTGGAATCCCAACACCAGGAGGCCGGCAGAGGAGGAAATCCCGATCGTCGAAGGTAAGTATTAGCTAACCTATTTCTAACCCCTTAACCCTAACCCTCCTTTAGGATGCCTAACCGTAACCTTGCCCCCAGTGCCTAACCCTAATCCCCCCTCTAAGTGCCTAAACCTAACCCCCCCTTCCCCGCCACCTAAACCTAAGTCCCCCAGGGGGATGCCTAACCCTTAGTCCCCCCCGGGGTGCCTAACCCTAACCTTGCCCCCAGTGCCTAACCCTAATCCCCCCTCTAAGTGCCTAAACCTAACCCCCCCTTCCCTGCCACCACCTAAGTCCCCCAGGGGGATGCCTAACCCTGTCCCCCCTGGGGTGCCTAACCCTCCCTCCCCATAGCCTAACCCTGACGTCCCGGGGGGTGCCTAACCCCAAGTCTCCCCGGGAGCCCTAAACCTAACCCTGCCCCCCCCCGCACTTGTCAGCAGCGGCGCCCGGCATCACTTCGATCGGGATGCCGGGCGCCGGTCTCCCAGCGTCGGTAAAATGACAGGCGTCTAGATTTAGACTCTTGTCATTTAACCCTCGCCGGGATAAAGCAGTCGGGAAGCCGGCTGTCGGGATTAGGTCCGCCGGCTTCCCGAATGCATACCCTCTCCACAACTTTGTGTTCTATCAGTTGTCATGGCTCATTATAGTGTGAAGGGAGAGACTGAGGGATGGAGGGACAGATACCTTCTCTGTCTAAGCTCATTGAGATTGCAAAATCGGGGCCAGTGCAGGGTTGAATGCAAGTTGCAGACATGTCTTCCATGTTTTCCACTGCTTATGTCCTGGAGCCAAGGGTATGCATCACAGTTGCGTCTGCTCTTCCGGCTGCAAGGACACAACTGGTTGGTAATGGATCGTTCGCACGTAGTCAGGGCTGGTGCTAGGGTGTTCGGTGTCCCACTGCAAACTGTAAATTTGCGCCCTCCCTCTCATACTTTTAAAGGGGGCGTGTGTGCTGAAGGGGTGTGGTCTCACAAGGAAGGGGGCTACAAAATAGTACCCCCAATTCAAATGATGTCACACAGTAGCGCAATCTTAGTCACATTACACCGCATGTAGTGCCCCTGATTCACATTACACCACACAGTAGTGCCCCTTATTCACATTATGCCACACAATAGTACCCCTTATACACATTATGCCACACAGTAGTGCCCCTTATACACATAATGCCATATTAGTAGTGCTCCTTATACACATAATGCCACAGTAGTAGTGTCCCTTATACACATAATGTCCACAATAGTAGTGTTCCTTATCAGTGATTAAAGTGGTCCTAGACAGTTGGCCCTCACCCCCCTCACCCATGGGTGCCGCACCCCTAGCTACCCTCCTTCCTGCCTATCTGTCAGATGCCACACCCCTAGCCCCTCCCACACTTGATGGGTTGGTCTGTTGAGTGGGCGGGGGCTGTGGAGGAGCTGTTGCAAGCCACTGAGGGGACAAGCAGAAATCTTGGTGGCTGATACACTCTTTTTGGGGCATCTCTCCAGGCCCCCTTGTCTCTCCATTCCCAGCTCCCCTATGTCTCTCCAGGCCCCCTGTATCTTTACAGCCCCCCCTGCATCTCTCCAGGCCCACCTGTGACTCTCTAGGCCCCCTGTGTCTCATTCCCCCCGCTCCTTTGTGTCTTAGCCTCAATCCCCCGGCCCCAGTTTGTCCCTCAGCCCCATTCCCAGCCCCAGGCTGTCTCCCAGCCCCAGGGTGTCTCTCAGCCCCATTCCTTAGCCCCAGTGTGTCTGTCAGCTCCATTCCCCAGCCGAAGGGTGTCACTCAGCCCCATTCTCCAGCCCCAGAGAGTCTCTCAGCCCCATTCCCCAGCCCCAGTGTGTCACTCAGCTCCATTCCCCAGCCACAGGGTGTCTCTCAGCCCCAGTCCATAATACCTCGCAGTCCTGCGTTTACATCGATAACATCGAAGCACACTGGGCGGTTACACACAATTACAGCAGCTCTGACCTGTCGCAGAAATTGCAAGTCTCATCGCACGCATAAGTCTCTCAAGCTGCATATGCACGCCCATGCAATGGTGTTCAAACGGACAGTCCACTCCCCCGTCACCATCCCCCAAACGCTCATGGACTGTCACTCACTCTGTGATGGATTCCTGTCCGCGTGCGTAATCGCAGTGCAATCGGCCACGCACGCGCAGTGTGGTGCATACGTAGTTGCAATTGTAATCCATGCTGAATCAGGCCCTAGATCTGGAAGTCTTTTTAAGAACTAGCTCCTGGCAAGGCCTCTATATATGGGACACATTGCCAGTTTGTGGATCTTTTTTTCTGAAACAGCTTATCTGAACCAGAGCTCCTGAAACCCCCAACCACTGCTTATCTGTGTTACACCTACGGCCTGTACAGCTTCCTGCTTACCAATGACTATTCCCACTGTCTCTGAAGGGGAGGCAATCGGGAAGCCGACTGCCTAAATACCGGCAGCTGGCTTCCCGACTGTCTTATCCCGGCAAGGGTGAAATGCTGGGCGTCTAGATGTAGACGCCCGCATTTCCCCGACGCCGGGAGACCGGCACCACGATCGTAGTGATGCCGGGCGCCGCGAGCGGACAGCCGTGGGGGGGGAGGGTTAGGTTTGGGGCTCCCGGGGGGGACTTAGGTTTAGGCACCCCCCGGGAGGGTTAGGGTTAGGCTAGGGGGAGGGGGGACTTAGGGTTAGGCAGCGGGGAAGGGGGGTGGTTAGGGTTAGGCACTTAGAGGGGGATTAGGGTTAGGCACTTGGGGGGGAAGTTAGGATTAGGCACCCCTAAGGAGGGTTAGGGGGGTTAGGTTAGTGGATACTCACCTATCCACGATCGGGATTTCCAGCGCTGTCGGGCTTCCGCTGCGTCGCACTCTGCTCCTGTCGGGCTGCCGCTGACTGGAATCGAAAATTTCATACCAATTCCCTCTGAAGCTCCAGCTATTATATGAACTTGCTCCTTTACTCTCTGACATTGAGGAGGGGGGGGTATTTATGAAGCAGTGAATTCCCCTTTCTCTGGCTCTTTTGAATGGGGTTATTGCAACTTTAGAAACAAGGATAATGCAGAGAGATCACCGATTTCTATCACCTTCCCTCTATTTTTGCAGTGTCTGCACAATTTATCACGCCAAGGAAACCTTTGCTCTCTGCTGCTAGATAACGCCTTCTTGAGATGGCTTTACTGTGCCTATACTCAGCAATTGGGACCTGCATTCTACTAGAGCCCTTCGCCGGCAGCGTTAGGCAGCCAGGGAATCGGAAGAAGGCCTCTGCGTAGGAGCAGGGTTTTTGCCAGAGCCCCAGATTGATAAATTGCTTACATAAAACATTAGAAGTTGCCGTGATATGCAGCAATATGACATGTTAGTTTTTGCGGGGGCATTGGACCTCATTCAGAGGCGGTCGGAGGATGCAAGCGGTCGCTCAGAAACTGGGCGGCCACTTGCATCCTGACCGCCCGCCTCTGTTGCGGTCGTTAGGCTGTGGGTTTACACCCACAGCTCTAACGACCGCTCGGGTGATGGTCGCGATGGTCAGCGACCATCGGGGCTTACGACGAGACCCTAGAGTAGGGTCTCCCTTGTCGTAAGCCCCGGAGAGCTTCTGGCTCTGTCAGAGCCGGAAGCTCTCCACTGACATCACTAGTGATGTCAGTGGGGCCTCCCCCAAACGGTAGGCGTTCCCATAGGAACGCCTCCGTTTGGGCTGCCACCCCCCTGGCCCGCCTTCCAAACGGGGCGAGCTGTCAATCAACATCGACAGCTCGCCCCCTTTGGAAAGAGACCCGCTACGACCAGCGCTGCCGGCCGTAGCGGGTCTCACGCATGCGCACGAGGGAGCCGTGCTCCCTCGTACGCATGCGCACTGGCCAAACATCGAAGCGGCCGTGCGGTCATAGGCCATACGGCCGCCTCTGAATAAGGTCCATTGTGCCAATATTCACAAACGGCTCCTCTGCTGGTACGTACAAGTTCTGAAGGTCTGATTTAGAGATGGATGCTTTTGCGCAGCAGTGTCTGAAGATGCAGGATCAGTTCAACATCGCGACCATCGGTCGCAATGTATCCAGCATCGACCGTCTGAGTAAGCTTAAACTTCTTGATGCAGACACTGATCTTAGCAGTCCCAGAAAATGGGGCCGACACACCTAGGGTTGGACTGGCCCACAGGGGTACAGGGTAAATCCCCGGTGGGCCCCACTGCCTGAGGGGATAAGGCTGAGAGACACAGTTGGGATGAGGCTGAAAAGGTACAGGGGATGAGCCAAATGCCGACCTGCATGGACCTACAGAGAGGCAATAAGGGGCCCCCAAAAACACGAGTGTTTACCAGGCCCCAAGATTTCTGTTGCCGGCCCTGCCTATAACAGACACCATCCCATTTCCAGTGCTGCCTAAAGCAACCTTTAGGATCCACTGTTTCTTGTTGCCCCCTCCATGACCCATACACACCCTTAGCGAAATCCAGTGGGGCTCCCAGCCATGAATGGATGTAACCGCGCAGACCAGTAGGTAAAAAACAATCATGCGGTGGTAATACCCTACAAGACCGAGCCGGAGTTCCGGTGCTGGAGTCAGGGATTTCATATAAATCACATCAGAAGTAAAACTTCAGAATTCTTCAGTGGAAAAACAATCTGATGACACATAGAGGATGAAAGGCAGCTTTTCTACGCCCACCTCAATCCCACACTACTGCCAGAGCAGAACGATGAGCAATACCTTCACTGCTGTGCTCAGAGGTGACAGAAATGTAGCCTGGAGGTGTTGTAGCTTTCATTAACCAATCTCAGATGGCCCGATTCACAGGTGGACAGAGGTGCAGTAGCGGATATTGCAAATTTATGCTAATGCCGCAGCCGATGACCTTCCTACTGAGACGCCCACCTCCTGCACCTCTAAGTCGCACCATCAAGCAAACATCGACCGCACCATCGGAATGTCCGAAGGTACTTGGCCACTGGTGCCAGTGGAACTGATTCTTTCAACGCAGTCTCTGACACTGGCATACCCCCGATGCGCCCCCTGACAAAAGCCGCCCCCCCCCCCATTCATTGCCCAGGAACACCTATCAAAAGTTCATGGATCTCTATGTAAGTCCGATATGAGCCCTCTGGGAGTAACCATCGGGAAGCATGCGCAGTTTATCTCGTACACATGCACAGATTTAAAACATCGGGCGCTTGTTCTAAATCCACCCACCTCCCAATCAGGCCCAGAGTGTCCGAGAAAATTCCAAACTAGGGGGAGAATTCCCAGGACTCCTGGAAGGGCAGATAATTCTCCCAAAAGGGTGCTCAGCTACCTGCAAGGTAGACGACAACATGAGATAATGATGCATATTGTTGGCAGGGACATGGTCTTGCAATAAGCTGGTTTCACTCCAACTGCACCCTTTTCGGATTCCGAAAATAGAGACTGGTCTGAAACGATTGGGACTGTTAGTAAGTCCCGGAGGAGTCGTGTACAGATGACCATGGGCCACCACCCACTTAAAAAAATATGGTGTCGGTGTAAACGCAGAATGTCACAAAGGGACAGATTCAGAGGTGGCCGATATGCTGAAGTTTATGCAGTTGAGCAATTTTTTTTCTTTTTATAAATTCTTTTCAGAAAAGTTTCGAAACGATTGCCTGCATCACAATGATAAAATAGAAAAGTAAATACTGGGCCTGATTCAGAGCCGCTCGTAAGCGGCCGCTCGTTCGGTCCGAGCGATTTTTGCCCAACTGCGCATGTGTACGGATTGTAATACGCATGCGCGAACCAGTCAGTGCGGCCGAAAATCGTGTGCTCCCTAAATAGCGAATGCCTGCTATTTTGAGTGACAGGAGGAGGCGTATGTGGGTGGTAACGGGAAGGTGCTTGAAAACGGGGAGTGGAGATCCGAACGCAGGCGTGCTTAAAGGTCAAAACGGGCATTTTAAGGGTGTGCATAATTAACAAAGCAGCGTCATCGACCACGTCACTTGGTTGTTTCTTAGCCTGAACTGTTCGCATGATTGCAGTAGGAAAAACCAACCACAAGAATAGCGAGCAGTTCATACGCTGGTCAATGTACTCGATTAATCTATTAAATAGTGGACATGACGTAGGATGCGAGCGGCAAGGGGGCGTAGTTATCCAAAAAATGACCGCAAGTTTTGTTCGCTCGTTCAGACATGGAGGCGTAAACAGACCGCAAAGAGCGAACGGTTCATTTGAATAGCCACCCCCTTTTCCTGAACGACCGTCCGCAAATAGCGTCCGGCTCTGAATCAGGCCCATAGAACATACACAAAAAGTGCATAGGTAATCAGCTGTTTAACATCAAAACAGGAATGAAATGAACACAGTGCTGGCATAAAACAGCGGAAGTGTACACAATTGCACAAAGTCTGGAAAAAAAGAAGTTAGAAAAGAATAAAGGAGAGAGAGGTGGTGGTGATAGGAGGGGGAGAGGGGTATGCAGATACCAAGTCATCCAGAGGCGGCCAAAAAAGGAGGGAGAAAGAGAAGGGAAAGAGGCCCTGATTCAGAGCCGGACGCTCTGACAGAGCGCTCGCTCTGAATCAGTGCCCTCCCTCTGTTTTTTTTGAGCGGCCTCCTGGCCGCTCGCATAGCTGTGGGTGACCACCCACAGCTATAGCGAGCGGCCAAAAAGATGGTCTTGACCATCGGGCTTGCGACGAGACCCTTATGGTAGGGTCTCGTTGCCGCAATCCCTGGAGTGCTTTCGGCTCTATAAGAGCCGAGAGCACTCCCACTGACATCACTTGTGATGTCAGTGGGGCCGGTCTAGACCGTAGGCGTTCCCATGGGAACGCCTCTGTCTGGCCAGCCACGCCCCGGCACACCCACCAAAGGGGGCGTGCTGTCACTCAACATCGACACCCCTTTGTAGCGAGACCCGGAGCGACGGCTTGGCCGTCGCTATCCGGGTCTCGCGCATGCGCACGACGGAGCTGGCTCCCTAGTGCGCATTTGCACTGGGCCAACATCGACCCGCTTGCGAGCGCTCCTGAATCAGGCCCAGAGAGCGGTAGAGAAAAGGAAGTCTCTGAGGGGTTCAGGCACAAGAGCTGCATAGGACGCTGAAGATTTAAAATCAGTCCAGCGAAACCATAGTGAGACGAATTCCAAATGATTTTCAGGGGCTGAGAAGATGTCGTCCATAGCCATATAAAAATCAAAGCGTGATATCATTCTCACGCTGTAGGAGGAGTCTAAGGGCCTGATTCAGCAAGGATCGTTATTCTGCTAGAACGCACACACCATAGTTTCTAATATTAGCGGTGAAATGCAAATGTTTGCAATCGCATTGCGATCACAGCTTACTATAAGGACGCCCACTTCCACTTACTCACATACATATACTTGGGCAACATAGCGAAATAATCAGTAACATCGGACCCATACGCACAGGTAAGGCAGGTCAGACCTCACGCAGGAATCGCTAACTTCAGGTCACGCTATGAGGCCTCAGGCTGCGTATGGAATTGCAATGGATAATTTATGCATGCCCCTGCAGCGCTGTCCCAACGCACTGGCACGCCTGAGTTTGCCCGACCACCCTCCCCTCACCACCTACAAACGGCACTTCCTGTCAATCACTGTGCTCAGGGTCTGCGTAGCCTCTGTAAATGCATTTCCCATCGCAATTGCTAATTTGCGCATGCGCACTGCGAATTAATCGGCCGATTGCGTGCATCTTTGCAACTGCGATCCTTGCTGAATCAGGCCCTAAGAATGCCAATGGATTGGCAGTACAACCCTGGCAGCAGTTTCCGTAACATGGGGGGGTCTGACGGGGCACGTGCCCTGGGCGTCATCGGACCAGGTCAGTGCGGTCTGCGGCACTACGTACTAAAACACGCTGACAGCGGCGTGTTTATTTTAGCACTGCAGCCAATAAGAGTCAGACAGACTATTATTGGCTGCTGCACCCAGGGCCGGAGCCGGGCTGGAGCTCATGAGTGAGCTCCTCCTTCCGGCTCCCGCAGTGGGTGAAGGGAGAAACATCATGATATCTCTCCCATTGTGCCGCGTGAGACCGGAGAAGTGGATGGCTTCGGGCGCAGGAGCGGAAATTCTGGTAAGTAAATTGTGTGTTTTATGTGTGCGAGGCAATACTGGGAGCACTGTATATGCAGCCACTGCCTACCCCATCTGTGTCACCCCTGTTTGTCTGTCCCTCCCCTTTAGAATGTAAGCTCCTATGAGCAGGGCCCTCTACCCTCTTGTGCTTCTCCTTACTCTACCTTCATCTACTTCTTACTCTCTAATAGGGCACCTAACACTTGGTTGCTTTGCATTGTTGCTTATCTGGGTGTTATGGTCACAAATGTAGCAATGTATATTATCCATGTCCTGTATTGTACTGTACTGTAAGTCACTGTAATCCCAACCTATTTGTTTATGTACTTTGTAAGGCGCTGCGGAACACTGGTGGTGCCATATAAATTAATAATAATAATGGGCACTACCGGAGGCACTGTATAATGGGCACTACTGTGGTGCACTGTATAAGGAGCACTACTGGAGGCACTGTATAATGGGAACTACTGGGGCACTGCATAATGGGCACTATTGGGGGTACTACTGGGGCACTGCATAAGAGGCACTACTGGGGACACTGCATAATGGGCACTACTGGGGGCATTGCATAAGGGGCACTGCTGGGGGCACTGTATAAGGGGCACTAATGGAGGCACTGCATAAGGGGCACTGTATAATGGGCACTACTGGGGGCACTGTATAATGGGCACTAATGGAGGCACTGCATAAGGGGCACTACTGGGAGAACTGTATAATGGGCACTACTGGGAGCACTGTATAATGGGCACTACTGTGGGGCACTGTATAAGGAGCACTACTGGAGGCACTGTATAATGGGAACTACTGGGGCACTGCATAATGGGCACTATTGGGGGTACTACTGGGGCACTGTATAAGGTGCACTAATGGAGGCACTGCATAAGAGGCACTACTGGGGACACTGCATAATGGGCACTACTGGGGGCATTGCATAAGGGGCACTGCTGGGGGCACTGTATAAGGGGCACTAATGGAGGCACTGCATAAGGGGCACTGTATAATGGGCACTACTGGGGGCACTGTATAATGGGCACTAATGGAGGCACTGCATAAGGGGCACTACTGGGAGAACTGTATAATGGGCACTACTGGGAGCACTGTATAATGGGCACTAATGGAGGCACTGCATAAGGGGCACTACTGTGGGAACTAATACTGAGGGCACTGCTACTGGAGGCATTGCTACAGAGGGCACTGCATAAGGGCCCTACTACTGGGGGCATTAAGGTGCATATGGAATGAAAAGGAATGTTCTCAGAGTGACGAGAATGTTAACACGCCCCAATTTTAGTTGTCACACCCCTTGCAGCATCTGGCCATGCTCACGTTTTTGGGCACACCTGTAGTTGGGAGGGGTTCCCATTTTTCATCTTGCCCTGGGCTCCAAGACCCTAGCTACGGCACTGCTTGGCAGCATTGTTCATGTGCTTAAGAAGCGATTTATTATAACGGAAAACAGGAATGATCAAATGAGAAAGAAGCCAGAAATCAGGGCCAGAGGGAACGGAACGGTTTTATGCTGCGTATACGTCTGCATTGCACTGCGCACGCTGTCGCAACTGGTTCCCGACGCAGGGAGAATGTGGAGGCAGAGTGACTGACAGTCAGTGTGCATTATGCAATGAAATGGGGGTTGGCTAGTCAAACACGGGTGCGCTGCGAGGGTTTCGTGGGCATGTCGCAGTCAGCGACTACATCTGTTAGTACCGAGGGACATTCTGAGCAACCGCAGGGTCGCTCTGATGAATGATGGTGCATTCGATGGCGCGTGTTTGTACGCAAGCAACAGATTAGACACTCAGCCGGTGGGCGTCTGTGTATGTATTACGTTTTCGGTATCTTCTACTGGCGCTGCATTCATTCACTACTTATACATATATAAGTTATACATATATATACAGTACTGTTTAAAAGTAGGCAGGTGTGGAAAAAATGCTGCAAATTAAAAGTGCTTTAAAAAATAGAGGTGTTCATAGTTTATTTTTATCAATTAACAAAATGCAAAGTTAATGAACAGAAGAGAAATCTAAATCAAATCAATATTTGGTGTGACCACCCTTTCCCTTCAAAACAGCATCATTTCTTCTAGGTACACTTGCACACAGTTTTTGGAAGAACTCGTCAGGGAGGTTGTTCCAAACATCTTGGAGAACTAATCACAGATCTTCTGTGGATGTAGGCTTGCTGAAATTCTTCTTTCTCTTCCTGTAATCCCAGACAGACTCGATGATGTTGAGATCAGCACTAGTGCACGCAGGGGGGGTTTCTGAGTACCCAGAAACCCCCCCTGACAGACGGGAGAGCAGGCACCATCTTCTTAAGCCCCATTTCTCATGGCAAAATGCCGCGATTCGCAGGTCAAACGGGAGGAGGTGGAGCCAATAGGACGTGATTCCATTAGAATTGCATCATTTGTTTCCGCCCCCTCCCGATTGACCCACGAATCGCTGCATGTTGTCTCTAAGGGGAGGGGCCTAATGACATTGTGCCAGCCTGTCAGGTCCCATCCTTATCAGGTCTACAACGCACAGCTGCTGCAATGTAAGTGTGTGTAATGTATGTGCGACATACAATAGGTGTTGGTGTAAGGTATGTGTGACATGTATGTGTGTGTATGTATTTACAGTATATATATATATATATATGTGTGTGTGTATATATGTATGTATGTATTTTATATATATATATATATATATATATATATATACACACAGTATGTGTGTGTGTATATGGAAACCCCTCTGTAAAATTCCTGCGTTTGCCCCAGATCAGGGCTCTATGGAGCCATATCATCACTTCCAGGACTCCCTTGTCCTTCTTTACACTGAAGATATTTCGCCATGGCCCTTTTTCAGGTGCACTATCTTATGTTCCTATTTAAAAAATGGGGGGGCTCCAATGCTCTCTCTGGCACAGGTCACCAAAAAGTCTAGTTACGGCTCTGACACATAGCTAACCATTTACAACTTTTCATCTTATAACACATCAGAGGATGCTCTTCACCCTCTTTGTTTTGTGACAGAATCGTACCTATCTCTACATCCGATGCATCTGAAGTCAGGGGTCCTCATGACTGCTCGGGTGCACAACGCTACTTTCAATGCCTGAAAAGCCTTTTCTGCCTCTGGAATTAATTTAACCATAACTGACATGTTTGCCCTTCGTATGGTTAGTCATAGGGACAGTAGCAAAATTGGATATAAATAAACCTTCTGTAATAACCTGTGATTCATACGAAAGCTCTCACCTGCTTCCTTTGTAGGGGTCCTGGACAATTTTGTGTTGCCTCATTTTCATAAAGTTGTGACTCTATCAAACCTCTGCCTATGGTGTTTCCAATACACTTCACCTCTTACATCCCTAAGCAACACTTATTTTGGGTTAGCTATCAATCCTGCCTCACGGAGGGAGTCCAACACTGCTTGTACCCTGGGCAAGTGAGACTGCCAATCGGACTATAGATGACTACAGTACATCATCAAGTTAAGAAGCAGCACACTGTCTATGGGGCCTTACAATCTTATCCATCATTCTCTGAAAAGTGGATGCCCCACGTAACCCAAATGGCAGCATCTTGTATTGGAACAGATCTTCATGTACATAAAAAGCTGTCTGTTCTTTTGCATTTTCTATGAATGATACTTGCCAGTACCCTTTGGTTACATCTAGAGTGGTTCCCAGTCCTCCAATAAGTTAATCCACACAAGGCACTGGGTAGGCATCAAATTTAGACCTACTATTCAATTTATGGAAATTATTGCAGAAGCGCAAGTACAGTGGGACTGATTGTGTCATGTTTGTCAGAAAACAAATCTCTATTTATTTTGAGAAATTCTCAAGTATTGAATAGTTGGGAGGGTTTTGGCTATTGTTACTATGGGAACCAAAAGGTCCTGCCATTACCTGAGGGACCAGGGTGGCTGACACAGCTCCTCTATCCTTCTAAGGTTTTATAAGCGTAACATGGTAGATCTGTTCCGGCTTCTTTTTCACAGGCTGGTAGACTTTATAAATAAACTCACCCATTTTTTCTATGATTTCAAATGGTCCTTGCCACTTGGCCGGAAATGTTACTTCCTACCATAGTAACCAAAATAAGCTCTCTCTCCCCAGGAACAAAGGCGTGTGATTGGGCATTATGATTGTACCCCTGTTGGGCCTATTCCAAGTGCTCTCTCACTATTGGCACCACTGCAGCTATTATTTCCTGCATCTGAGAAACATGCCCAATAACCATCTTATAAGGATTGTGGTGACCCTTGGGTGTCTCCCATATAGCAAATCAAAAGGCAAGAACCCACCACTTTCTTTATTATAGTCTATAAATTTTTTGTAACCTATCGAAGTCTGAGGGTAATGCACGGAGGTCCTTAGCTGAGTAACCTTAAACAGGAGGTACAACGCTTTCATGATTCTTGACATAAATGGGGGACCCTGATCTACTAGATGCTCCCACTGCTAAATACATGCACTAGTTCCCTAGCAATTGTCTTTGTTGACGTATTGAGTAACGGTATTGCTTCCGGGTATCTGGTAGCGTAATCCATTATCACTAAAATATATTTCGATGACCCCGAGGCAAACTTTATGAGAGGTCCAACCAAGTTCATAGCTATTCTTTCAAATGGGACCTCAATAATGGGCAATGAGACAAGAGGTCTTCTGTATTGTGGCCAGTGAGCCTGGCACTCAGGGCAGGATGCACAATAGTCAGATACATCATTATGGACCCTATGGCAAAAAAATTGTTGCACATTTATTTCGGAAGTTTCCCTACCCTTGGATGTCCTGCAGTGATGTGACCATGAGCCAGGTCTAACATCGTTCTTCTATATGGCTGAGCAACTATCAATTGTTCCACAATGTCTTCTCCTTTCTTGGATACTTGGTACATTAAATCTTGACATCCACCATATGAGGGTGGGACAACCTACTATCAAATTCTACTGGGTGTCTGTCAACCACTTTTACATTCTCTCTAGCCTTTACCATAGTAGGGTCATTTAACTGCTACATCGGTTACACCGACAGTTTTTCCCTGACGGTTAGAGGGGCTCACCAACTCGGCTCTTACAAGAGTAACCTGACTACCAGAACCTAACAGCGCCTCTACCTGTTTGCCTTCTACAGTGATTGTACACATTTGTTTATCTGGCTCAGCCTGTCAGTCTGCAGAATCCAAGCCTACAACGCCCAGCACCCTTTCCCAGTGGAACAGTCTTACCAGAACTCACTGGAATATGTTTTTTTCGGTGGTTCCCCTGGCAGGAAGGATGCCGAGAAGGCCTGCCCACTGATTTTTAGGACAACTTTCCCTCTCAGAGGTTCTTTCAAAAGTAGCTTCCTGCTGAGTCCTGATGGCTTCCTGCTGCACCAATTTAGCCTGAAGCAAGGCCTGAACAATGTCCTCCATAGTACCTCTTGTTGCAGATGTGAAGCAGAATCTGGCTTCCTCTGTTGATGATACCACCATAATATAATGCATTCCACCATGTGTGCCATCTCCTGGGGTATACCAGACCAGGACCTTGGTACAGGAATCTGCAGCTAGATTTATTAGTAGCACAAAAATAAACAAAACATAAAAGTAAATCCTGGCCTGTCCGGCTCTAACTAAACAAAATTATTCCCTGTTATTTTTTGCGCCTGGGCCCATCACTCACTAGTTCTGCCACTGGCACCATCAATGGCAAGAAACCATAAATGGGAAACCATCGATGACCATCGCAGACTGGGTCAATCATAGATGAGGGGGCAATCAACTAAGCAGTATGTCAGGGGATGGAGTTATTGTGTGTTTGGTGCCACCACGGACTTTGCAACTTAACCACGCTAGAGACTTTTTCACAAACTATGCAACTTAAGTGCATAAATAAAGTGACAACAGTACAATGCAGGGGTCCACTGACTACTGACATTGGCATTACATGTAATTGACTCAGCTGCTAATCTACTGTAGGTAAAAAGGCATAAGACAGAGGTCCGGGACAAGTGACTCGTGTAGCGGCTATTATTTTTGTTTTTGTACAGACACACTTACCACCGGCTTGTCAGATCCACCACTCAAGAACAAAGAGGCAGCATAAGACGAACATCGGTAGCACCATAGGACCTCTGAGCAACCCTATTGCTGCTCAGATTGTCCTTTGCAAGTAAGACATACTTGCGTACTTTTGAAAAAGCATTTTAGCGATATTGTGAAAGCAACACCTATGAGCGCGGCGGTAAAGTGGACTGTACTGCTACATCTGAGAGGCGTGTCATAAAATTGCCTTACATCCAAATGTAAATTAGCCCTAAAGCAGTCAGTAAGCTCTACATGCTGATGAAAACACACTGATACTTTTCAGAAAATACATGTAGCCATAGGGATCATTGGCCCTCATTCAGAGCCGTTCGCTATTTGCGGTCGTTCGTTCAAAAACAAGGGGTGGCTATTCAAATGATCCGTTCGCACATTGCAGTCTGTTCACACCTCTAAGTCTGAACGAGCGAGCAAAACATACGCTTGTTTATTTGATAAAAACGTCCCCTGGCCACTCGCACCATACGTCATGTCCGCTATTTATTAGATTAATCGAGTACATCGAACAGCCTATGAACTGCTTGCTATTCTTGTGGTTGGTTTTTTTCAACCGCTATTTTGCGAGAAGTTCTGAGTTAAAAAAAACCAAGTGACATGGTCAATGACGCTGCTGTATTAATTATGCACTCCCTTAAAACGCCCGTTTTGACCTTTAAGCACGCCTGCGTTCGAATTCCACTCCCCCGTTTTCAAGCACCTTCCCCTGTTACCACCCACATACGCCTCATTCTGTCACTCAAAATAGCAGGCACTCGCTATATAGCGTACAAACGATTTTCGGCCGCACTGACTGGTTCGCGCATGTGTACTAAAAACCGTACGCATGCGCAGATGTGCGAACATCGCTCGGAACGAGCGTACTGCCGCTAGCGAGCGGCTCTGAATGAGGGCCATTGTGCCTTATAACCAATGCAGGGAAATGATACTAATCATCCCATTTAAATTATTTAAATGCACATGTCTCTGTTTTTTTCTTTTCTCTCTCTCTCCCAGGCCCCTGGGAACGGTCATGACACACCTACGTTTCAGTCGCACCCCCCATTAACTCCCCCAAATGGCCACTGTCAGTCACTCTGCTTCGTAATCACAGTGCTAACGTCATTGCACGACCATCGTGGCACATGCACAGTGCAGCGCAGATGCATTTGCGGTATAGAAAATCTTGGCCATTTGCAAAAAAAACAAAACTGCGTCCAGCTCTGAACCTGTCCCTAGGACACTGGGCCTGATTCAGATCCGGTCGCTATTTGCGGTCGTTCGTTCCAAAAAAAGGGGCTGGCTATTCAAATGAACCATTCGCTCTTTGCGGTCTGTTCACGCCTCTATGTCTGAACGAGCGAACAAAACTTGCGGTCGTTTTTTGGAAAACTACGCCCCCTGGCCGCTCGCATCCTACGTCATGTCCGCTATTTTTAAGATTAATCAAGTACATCGACAAGCGTATGAGCTGCTCGCTATTCTTGTGGTTGGTTTTTCCTACCACAAATTTGCGAGCAGTTCTGACTAGAAAATAACCCAGTGACGTGGTCAATGACGCTGCTGTATTAATTATGCACACCCATAAAACGCCCGCTTTGACCTTTAAGCACGCCTGCGTTCGGATCTCCACTCCCCGTTTTCAAGCACCTTCCCCTGTTACCACCCACATATGCCTCCTCCTGTCACTCAAAATAGCAGGCATTCGCTACTTAGCGAGCACACGATTTTCGGCCGCACTGACTGGTTCGCGCATGCGTATTACAATCCGTACGCATGCGCAGTTGTGCGAACATCGGTAGGAACAAAAGAGCGTCCGCTTACGAGCGGCTCTGAATCAGACCCACTGTGTGCAAATATGGTGCAATTTTCAGGAATTTTTCTTTTAAATGATGGGAATCACTACCCATGGAGGAGCATGTAAGTCGCACCATCTGTCTCGCACCTTATTGCATTATATATATGATATATTATTAAAAGTTGTTTTATTTGATACCAAGTACTATCAGGATATTGTGGTAGGGATGGCCATCGGGTTGTCGATGGTTAGCAACCATGTATGGTTTGCCGCCGTTAGTCTATGGTTTTGCCATCAATGGTGGAGGTCCCCTGTTTCGCCTCCATCGATGGCTGAGACGCGGAAATGTTTTTTTTCCTTAACGCACTGTGCTTAGCCCCGCCCTCCTTCCCTGATTGACCAGCTGCATTCATGTCCCGTTCCAAAATTGTGATACCCATGGAGGTATAAAACCGTCAATGTTTTTCTGTAGATAGTTTCCGGCCATTGGTGTAAAGCACAGATGGCACTGTTGTGAACCATTTGATGGTCATATATACATTGTTGGAATTTGAGAGGACATCCCTAAGTTTAAAGTACCCCATAGAGAGGTAGTGTTTTCTGCTCTCCTTGTGGTAGATTTATTAAGGAGTAGTTTATCAAAGCTGATCATAGTTGTAAAATGGTAACAGGAATAGTTGCTAAACTAGGCTTGTGTACCGCGCATTACTTTCGCAGTTTTAAAACTATTCATCAAAGCCGCCATTGATTATTTGCTTAGACAAACCGCTCCTTAGTAAATCTACCCCTAATTCTTGACTGCTTAAGTCTAGGCACACACTATACAATTGTATGACCCAGTGACGGAACGATGCCATGTAACGATACATCGATCGCCCCGTACAAACTGCACTATCCGGCATACGATGGCACGATGTAGGCTGCATGTAAATGCATGGCATTGTTCACTGCACCGTCTCATCAGACGTGCAGCGCAGCACATGGGACGATGCGATGAACGACCGTCGTGAACGATGACTCGGGTCTATACACTATGGCCCTCATTCAGAGTCGGTCTTAAGATGCAAGCGGTCACTCTGAATGAGGACAGCCGCTTGCATCTTGAAGTGCGACCTCCTGGTCGCTAGCTAAGCTGTGGGCTACCACCCACAGCTCTAGCGACCGACCAGGGTGATGGTCGCGATGGTCAAGACCAGGGGCTGGCTGGCAACTTTCAGCCTGGGGGGCAACACAAGCAAGTGGCCCAGGCTTTCTAAAAAAAAGAATAATGCAATTGTCCAGACCAGTGAGTGTCTCCCTCTAGATGTCTAGGTGGGGGAGGGAAGATGTGTAGGGGGTAGGAGGGCAGGGGAGATGTGTGTGTAGATGTGTAGTGAGAGTAGTTGTGCAGGAGGGTAGATGTGTATGGAGAGGATGTATTGCGGGAGGAGGGTTAATGTGTAGGGAGAGGGTAGATATGTGGAATTTCCCGCCGCCTAAACCTAAGTCCCCGGGGGGGTGCCTAACCCTAAGTCCCCCCCGACAGCCCTAAATCTAACCCTTCCCCTCCCCCCGCGGCTGTCCGCGTTCGGCGCCTGGCATCACTTCGATCGGGATGCCGGGCGCCGGTCTCCCGGTGTCGGTAAAATGACAGGTGTATAGATTTAGACGCTTGTCATTTAACCGTCGCCGGGATAAAACAGTTGGGAAGCCGGCCGTCGGGATACGTCTGCCGGCTTCCTGACTGCATACCAGATATGTAGGGGGAAGAGGGTAGATGTGTATTGAGGAAGATGTGTAAGAGCAAGGGAAGATGTGTAGGGGGCAAGGGTGGATGTGTATGGGAGGAGGGTAGATGTGTAGGGGAGAGGATGTGTAGGGGGAAGAGGGTGGATTTGTAGTGGGGAGGTGGGAGCATGTGTGAGGTGGAGGAAAGGGATTTGTAGGGGGGAGATGGAAAATGAGTAAGGTAGGAAGGTGGATATGTAGAGGGGGGAATAGATATGGCAGGGAAGAGATAGGATTGACGGGAAAGGAGGAGGTAAGAAGGGGAAAATAGAGGAGACCGAAAAAGGAGGAACATTGACAGAAGCATGAAGAGGAGAGTGAGGGGAGGAAGAAGACGAGGGGGCAGGTGGGACAAGAATGTCAAGGTGATTTGTAGGGGTAAGAGATGGAGCGGTAGTGAGACAGGAGCAGACAGGCAGAGGTGAGACAGGAAAGGGCTGCAGTGTTAGATTACGGGTATAGGGAACCCATCTCGACCCATATTTCATATATCACAAAATTTATACATACATATATATATTGGCACTCCTCATTCCAATCAAGAACATGCCTCTGTACCCTCCTTAGTAGAAAACTGATAGCAGATAAACGAGGCGGCACTGGAGGACTTAGGGCCTGATTCAGACCTGTTCGTGAGCGCTCGCAAGCGGGTCGATGGTGCCCTAGTGCGCATGCGCACGACGGAGGGAGCTCCGTCGTGCGCATGCGCGGGACCCGCATAAGTCTCGCACCAAAGGGGGCATGCTGTTGATGGTGAGTGACAGCACGCCCCCTTTGGGGGGTGTGTCGGGGGCGTTGCTGCCCAGACGGAGGCGTTCCCACGACTGTTTTTAATCATTGTGTATTTTGTCAATAAATTGTATGTTTATTTGTTCTACTAGCGCTACAATTGTTTCTTTTTTACCTCGTGCCGGGGGCGTTCCCATGGGAACACCTACCGTCTGGGACCGGCCCCACTGATATCACAAATGATGTCAGTGGGAGTGCTTTTGGCTCTGATGGAGCCAAAAGCACTCCTGGGCTTGCGGCAGCGAGACCCTACCGCAGGGTCTCGTCGCAAGCCCGATGGTCGCGATGGTCTTGACCATCGCGACATCTTTTTGGCCGCTTGCATTATCTGTGGGTGGTCACCCACAGCTATGCAAGCGGCCAGGAGGCCGCTCCAATTTTAGGTAGGAGGGCCCTGATTCAGAGCGAGCACTCTTGTCAGAGCATCCGGCTCTGAATCAGGCCCTTAATTCATTTTAATGGTAATCAACGTTTCAGGGCCTCTGCCCTTTTGTCATGGTCATATGATATGACCTTGACAAAAGGCCGGAGGCCCTGAAACATTGGTTACCATTAAAATGGATTAAGGGCCTGATTCAGAGCCGCTCGTAAGCGGCCGCTCGTTCGCTCCGAGCGATGTTCGCACAACTGCGCATGCGTATGGGTCGTAATGCACATGTGCCAACCAGTCAGTGCGATCGGAAATCGAGCGCTCGCCAAATAGCGAGTGCCTGCTAATTTGAGTGACAGGATGAGGCGTTTGTGGGTGGTAACAGGGGAAGGTGCTTGAAAACAGGGAGTGGAGATCCGAACGCAGGCGTGCCAAACGGTCAAAACGGGCGTTTTAAGGGTGTGCATAATTAACAAAGCAACGTCATCGACCACGTCACTTGGTTGTCTCTTAGCCTGAACTGTTCGCATGATTGTGATAGGATAAACCTACCACAAGCACTGCGAGCAGTTCAGATGCCTTTCGATGTACTCGATTAATCTAATAAATAGCGGAGATGACGTAGGATGCGAGCTGCCAGGGGGTGTCTTTACAAAATAGCGAGCGCATGTATCGTTCACTCGCTCAGACATAGAGGCGTCAACAGACCACAAAGAGCAAGCGCTCAATTTAAATAGCCGGCACCTTTTTCTGACCGAACGAGCGCAAACAGCGTCCGACTCTGAATCAGGCCCTAAGTCCTCTAGTGCCGCCTCGTTTATCTGCTCTATATATATATATATATATATATATATATATATTGCACTCACAGTCAAATGACTAACAGTAGGGGTGCACTCAACATATGTGTGCTTAATCAATGGAGGGGGAGAGAGAGGTAGATAGGTAAAAATACACTGTCACTTACCACACATAGCTGACTGTCACTGATGATGCACGCAGTGTCGCTCAGGGTCCTCTCTTCTACTTCTTCTGTCTCATGGGTGGGGAGAGTAGTAGGTGCCAGGCCCCGTGGTACTGCTGTAATTGATATGCGGAGCGTGCAATGCTGCATGTTGCTGCTTGTGCCCGGTTACTTTTACCCTCGCCTCCACCTGCTCCTCCTAGGTAACCATGGTCACAGAGGGGCAGCCGCAGAATTCAATTCCGGCTTCGGGACACTGTGCTGAGGTCCCAATTATCTCATGGCCCCTCTGAACCTTTAAGCGCCGGGGCCAGTCACTAGACTGTGACGTCGGAGCCCCGCCAATTAGCTGCGTCAGGGAGGAGGGGAGGAAGCAGGAGGGGTCACCTTCCTACATCTGGACCGCCTCCTCCTGCTGCTTAGTTACAGCCCGCGTCCCGGCAGCAGCGTATGAGTAGCCAGACTCATTATTAGTAATGCACGTCAATGCCACTGCAGGCCACTTCAGTACCCCGCTGATGCTAATGTCTGTTTAGGGTTAAAAAAAAGTGCAGTTAGTCCCCCTCTGGATCCGCCACTGCTCCCGGGTGTCTAACGCAACTGGCGGCCCTATAACAGTAAAATCATACCGGCCCGGGGGGCAGATGGCACCCTGCCCCCCGGCCCAGCCCGCCACTGGTCAAGACCATCACGACCATCGGGGCTTGCGACGAGACCCTAAGGTTGGGTCTCGACAAGCGCAAGCCCCAGGGAGCTCCAGTTGGGCCGCCCCCAAACGGCAAGCGTTCCATCGGGAATGCCTCCATTTGGCCGGACACCCCCCCCACCCGCCTCCCAAACAGGGCGAGCTGTCATTCAACATCGACAGCTTGCCCCCTTTGGTGCGAGACCCGTAGCGACGGAGCGTCCGTCGCTAGCCGGGTCTCACGCATGTGCACGTTGGAGCCGGCTCCGACGTGTGCATGCCCAGTGGGTCAACATCGACCCGGTTGCGAGCGCTCAACGCATGCGGCCAAGTCTGAATGAGACCCTATGTGTATAATATATCACTCCGATCCACGCCAATACATTGTATATAGGGCACCCAGTTTAACCCTTAAAACTCTATTCAACCCCTAACACCTATAGCACAAAATGCCGCACACTTAGGACCTCATTCAGAGGCGGTCGTTAGATGCAAGCGGTCGCTCTGAATGAGGGCGGCCACTTGCATCTTGTAGTGCCGCCTCTTCGTCGATCGCTAAGCTGTGGGTTACCACCCACAGCTCTAGCGACCGACCAGGGTGATGGTCGCGATGGTCAAGACCATCGCGACCATCAGGGCTTGCGACGAGACCCTAAGGTTGGGTCTCGGCACTTGCGAGACCCAGGGATCTTCCTGCTCTGATCGAACAGGAAGCTCCCCACTGACATTCATTGCTGATGACAGTGGGGCCACCCCCAAACGGCAAACGTTCCGTCGGGAACGCCTCAGTTTGGCCGGCCACGCCCCCTGCCCGCCTCCCAAACGGGGCAAGCTGTCACTCACCATCGACAGCTTGCCCCCTTTGGTGCGAGACCCCTAGAGACGGAGTGCCCGTCACTAGCCGGGTCTCGTGCATGCGCACGTCGGAGCCGGCTCCGACGTGCGCATGCCCAGTGGGGAAACATCGACCCGGTTGCGAGCGCTCAGCGCTTGCGACCGGGTCTGGATGACCCCCTTAGTACCCAGCGATTGCCCTTTGCTGTTGAGGCTCAGCTGTGTGTTCCAAAGAGGTGTGTCCTTCCCACTGACAAATAAAAACAAGGGGTAAATATAATAATTTGATTAAAGAAAATATATTTATGTAAATAGGCAGCCGCTGACTTAGGGCCTGATTCAGAGCCGCTCGTAAGCGGCCGCTCGTTCGTTCCGAGCGATGTTTGCACAACTGCGCATGCGTACGGATCGTAATACGCATGCTCGAACCAGTCAGTGCGGCCGAAAATCGTTTGTTCGCTAAATAGCGAATGCCTGCTATTTTGAGTGACAGGAGGAGGTGTATTTGGGTGGTAACAGGGGAAGGTGCTTGAAAACGGGGAGTGGAGATCAGAACGCAGGCGTGCTTAAAGGTCAAAACGGGCGTTTTATGGGTGTGCATAATTAATACAGCAGCGTCACTGACCACGTCACTGGGTTATTTTATAGTCAGAACTGCTCGCAAGATTGCGGTAGGAAAAACCAACCACAAGAATAGCGAGCAGTTCAGACGCTGGTCGATGTACTCGATTAATCTAATAAATAGCGGACATGACGTAGGATGCGAGCGGCCAGGGGGCGTAGTTTTCCAAAAAACGACCGCATGTTTTGTTCGCTCGTTCAGACTTAGAGGCGTGAACAGACCGCAAAGAGTGAACAGTTCATTTGAATAGCCACCCCTTTTTTCTGAACGAGCGAGCGCAAATAGCGTCCGGCTCTGAATGAGGTCCTTAATGCACGAGACTGTTTACGTTTTTTTTTTTAACCTCTATTCCTTTAGCTGACGTACAGGAAGCACGGCCAGCAGGGGGCGCTGCAGCCTGTGTAACGCGGTGGCTCCTATGCTCCTGTTACAGACATTCCCACTCCCTGGAAGCTGCTGCTGAATGCAGAGGTGTATACTGTATATATTACAGCCAGAAGGATCAGCCGGTGTAACTGCATCTAAATGGATTATATGTAAGAAATTTCAATTGTATCCCATGTAATATTGTACTTTTGTGCTTGTCGTACCGTTTGGGGAGAATCTTAGAACTAATGCAACAGATAACACAAAGGGGGTCATTCAGACCCGCTCGCGAGCGGCAGTACGCTCGCAAGCGGGTCTATGTTCCCCACTGCGCATGCGCACGACGGAGGGAGCTCCGTCGTGCGCATGCGCGAGACCCGGGGAGCGACGGGCTTTCCATCGCTCCGGGTCTCGCACCAAAGGGGGCGTGCTGTCGATGTTGATTGACAGCGCGCCCCCTTTGGTGGGCGTGCCGGGGGCGTGCCTGCCAGACGGTGGCATTCCCAAGGGAACGCCTACCGTCTGAAGCCGGCCCCACTGACATCACTGACATCTGATAGAGCCAAAATCACTCCAGGGCTTGTGGCAGGGAGACCCTACCGCAGGGTCTCCGTCGCAAGTCCGATGGTCACGATGGTCAAGACCATCGCGACCATCTTTTTGGCCGCTCGCATATGCTGTGGGTGGTCACCAACAGCTATACGAGCGGCCAGGAGGCCGCTCCATTTTCATGGAGGAGGGCCCTGATTCAGAGCAAGCGCTCTGGTCAGAGCGTTCAGCTCTGAATCAGGCCCAAAGTGCAGCACTTGGTCACAGAGCTGACTGCATCTTCCTAGCAAATGCTGATTATTTCTGGTCAATTCTGGAGTCACAAAAACAATAAAGAAATCAAAATAATAACTTAACTCTCAATTCTGGTAGGTTTATGGAAAGGACCCTGGATTTTAGGGTCTTCTCTCTCTTTTTGTTTCCTCATATATACTTATACTCTTGTAAAATATGTAGTTGCAGTTGTTTCTTACCTGTTTGCTATGTCTCCTACTGCACTTACTGTAAAGAACCCTGGGCCTGATTCAGAGCCGGACGCTCTTTCAGAGCGCTCGCTCTGAATCAGTGCCCCCCCTCTCTTTTTTTAGAGCGGCCTCCTGGCCGCTCGCATAGCTGTGGGTGACCACCCACAGCTATAGCGAGAGGCCAAAAAGATGGTCGCGATGGTCAAGACCATCGCGACCATCGTGCTTGCGACGAGACCCTTGTGGTAGGGTCTCGTCTGCCGCAAGCCCAGGAGTGCTTTTGGCTCTATTAGAGCCAAAAGCACTCCCACTGACATCATTTGTGATATCAGTGGGGCCGGTCCCAGACGGTAGGCGTTCCCATGGGAACGCCCCAGGCACGAGGTAAAAAAGAAACAATTGTAGCGCTAGTAGAACAAATAAACATACAATTTATTGACAAAATACACAATGATTAAAAACAGTCAATATGTAGCAAAGATAACACTGCAGTCCCTAATATAGAGATTAGTTGGAGATATGTATCTCTTAAGGGATTGGATCATCAATGTCACTTAATATGTCCAATGGGACTGATAATATGATGACTGTATACACCAAACCGACAAGTGGGTATAAGTCTCCAAAATAGTAGATGGAGTGTAAGCCGTGGTATGAGGAATATATAAGTGTGGCTCACCTAAGCCTGAGAATGTGTCCAACCATCAGTGAGTGCACACAGTTCATGAGCATATGCCCCAGTGCCTGCACAGGAATCAGTCTGTAGCGTGGGGACCTCCGCTGTAAGCTCTCTCCGTGCGCACTGAACCGCGGCTGTTGTAAATGGAGCTGGAAGTCAGATCACTGACAGTGCATGCGGCGGCCCAGTTCAATAAGTATAGCTGGAATTCATGGCCGCTATCAATGCATGCGGGGGCCCAATTAAATAAAGGTGGAGGGTAACAGCACTGTGGTATTCAGGCGGTGAGCAGGAGATGCGTCCAGCCGTCAATCAGACTGGTGTGAGGCGGCTGTTTTGGATTATAGCTATTGGCATCAACGTAGCATCAGACGGGTCTCCTCTCGGCTGGAACTCTCCAAAGCAGAAGTGAACATCCACAAAAGGCTGGTGTACACACGGCAGTGTAATTGCCCAAAGTGCCTTGGGGGGCGTGCTGACACTCACCATCGACAGCATGCCCCCTTTGTAGGGTCCGTCGCGCACTGGCCCAACATCGACCCGCTTGCGAGCGCTCAGCGCTCGCGAGCTGGTCTGAATCAGGCCCTCTGATCCTTAATAATTACAGTGTGCACATTTATTACCCATAGGCACATGGGGCTGATTGTTAGTCAGCCACTTATCTGGCGCCATTGGAAGATCTAACAGAGGGCCTAATTCACTACGGTCCGCTATTCTGCTTATACGCACGCACCGTAGTTGCTAATATCAGCGGTGCTATTTAAATGTTTGCATTCACATTGCGAATGCAGCCAGACATAAGGACGCCCAGTTCCCCTTACATCCGTATACTAGGGGAACATAGCGAAACCATCGGTAACATCGGACCCATACGCACACACGCACAAGCCCTGACCTTACTCAGAGATTGCTACCAGCCACGCACGCTATCAGTGTTATGGCTGCTTATGGCCACGCAGTGAATAATTTATGCACGCCCCTGCAACGGCATTGAAACACTCTGGCACGCCTGCGTTCACCCGACCACCCACCCAGTCACCACCCACAAACTGCATATCCTGTCAATCACTCTGCTCTGGGTCTGCGTAGCTTCTGCAATCGCAATTCTGATTGCAATTGCTAGTTGGCGAGCGCATACCGCCATGCATGCGCAGAACGCAACAATCGACTTGTTGCGTGCATACTAGCAACTGCGTTACTTGCTGAATCGAGCAGAGACTGGGCAGTCTGTGTTAGGGATGTCCATCGATGATTAGATCTCATCGATGGTTTATGGCCGATATTGAATATATTTTTTTTTACCATCGATGGCTAAGAGCCAGTGGTTCTGTCCCTTACTGGCTGTAGTGGTGGATGTGACATTACTGAACAAAGGAACCCAGACAATGACCCCAGACATCCTATCTACAGCACAGAACCCATCGGCGAGGCCTTTCGGAGCGGCTACGCCTATGGGGTTATTTCAGTGCTCCCTGTCTGCTAAAGAAATCAGGGAGGTGTAAGGAAATCGTCGCAGGGGAAGAACATTCTCTGCCCGAGAGAGAACTTTATTTATTATTATTTTAAATGTTGGGCCATATGGCGTGTGTAAATGTCGGGCGGTATGGCGTGTGTAAATGTCGGACCATATGGCGTGTGTATATGTCGGGCGGTATGGCGTGTGTAAATGTCGGGCGGTATGGCATGTGTAAATGTCGGGCGGTATGGTGTGTGTAAATGTCGGCAGGTATTCGCTGCTGTAATTTCAGCACACGTTGTGCAGCAGATGCTCACCTTACACAGCACTAGGGGCCTTCATACTTGCCTACTTTTGAAAAAGCATTTCAGGGAGATTGTGAAAGCAGCACCTATGAGCACGGCAGTAAAGTGGGCGTGTACTGCTACATCTGAGGGGCGTGTCCTACATGTGATGGGCGTGTACTGTTACATCTGAGGGGTGTGTCCTACATGTGATGGGCGTGTACTGTTACATCTCAGGGGCGTGTCATAACACTGACTTACATCCAAATGTAAATGAGACCTAGATTGGTTAGTAAGATCTACGTGTTGATGAAAAAACACTGATACTTTTCAGACAATACATGTAGCCATAGGGATCATTGTACCTTATACCCAATACAGGGAAATTATACTAATGAATGTATATTTGAATGTATATACTGTATCTTTGTTGTTGTTTTTCTATATAACAGCTTCATAGTAAGGGTAAGGTGCAATCAGGGAGATTTTTGGACTCTTCAGGGAGACAGGGAGATTGCTGCTATTTCAGGGAGTCTCCCCGACAATGAGGGAGAGTTGGCAAGTATGGTCTAATTTCAAACACAAGTCCTTAAAGATATTTTCTTTGACTTATCTGATGTACTTGCACCTCTTATTTAGCGCATTTGTGTTCTCAGGAATGCCGGAGGCTATCTCTCCCGAACGGAGCACCAATTGAATTGCTCCATCGGGCGGCCAAAGCAAATAGCCGCTTTGAAAAGAATTGAATCGCTTCCTGTATGCTCCAACAAGCGGCATCCATTGTATTTCTTCTATGATTAGATCCAACAAGAGTTTAAGTGATTGCACCAGTGTATTTATGTGCAATACCTACATGTGTTTAAGGATAGAGGAGTTAGATGTACTAAGCCTTGAAGAGAGATAAATTACCAATCGATCAGCTCCTTTTTAAATAGATGTATTATAGTGGCACAGATTACGCCGCTATAGCGCTTCCTGCATCGCCTAGGTCAAGAGTAGAAGCAGGAAGCAGTACCGATGTATTAACATCTCACCTGCTGGAGTGGGCGATCCCTGCCAGACCCCACAGTGCATTAGCCTAGTGCTGATGCTCACACCTCCCTGCCAGCTCCACTGGGCATGCCAAGATCTCGCAAGCATTGCTAGATCTCCCATGCACAGCCCGGAGCCCAGCAGTCGCCACAGCCAGGGACAGTGCTGTGTATGCGCCAACAACATCTGCAGCTGTCTTTAAGGGCCTGATTCAGAGCCACTCGTAAGCGGCAGCTCGTTCGCTCCGAGCGATGTTTGCCCAACTGCGCATGCGTACGGATCGTTATACGCATGCGCGAACCAGTCAATGTGGTCGAAATTCATGTGCTCGCAAAATAGCAAATGCCTGATAATTTGAGTGACAGGAGGAGGCGTATGTGGGTGGTAACAGGGTAAGGTGCTTGAAAACGGGGATTGGAGATCAGAACGCAGGCGTGCTTAAAGGTCACAACGGGCGTTTTATGGGTGTGCATAATTAATACAGCAGCGTCATTGACCACGTCACTGGGTTATTTTATAGCCAGAACTGCTCGCAAAGTTGTGGTAGCAAAAACCGACCACAAGAATAGCGAGCAGTTCATACCCTGTTCGATGTACTCGATTAATCTAATAAATAGCGGACATGACGTAGGATGCGAGCGGCCGGGGGGCGTAGTTTCCCAAAAAACAACCGCAAGTTTGGTACGCTCGTTCAGACCTAGAGGCGTGAACAGGACGAGCGAGCGCTAATTGCGTCCGGCTCTGAATCAGGCCCTAAATGTATAGCTGCAGCTGTCGGAACAGTCATTGCCACTGACCACTCATACATTAGCTTATTCATCGGCGCACTATCTTGTAGATAGCGCTCCGGGCATCTCAAACACATCTCCACATAAATACATGGGGGAGAAGTGATATCAGCGCACATAACGTGCACTAACACCACTAAACCCCATAATGCCATATGATACATCTCCCCCAGAGCCTGTAAAGTGACAGTTAGAAGCTGATTGGTTGGTACTATGAGGTCTATTCACTAAGCCTTAGAGAGAGATAAAATGGAGAAAGATAAGTGGGAAGGCAGGCAGTCCTCCCGGCTGCCGCCCACCACAACTAATGTATCGGGGTAATAAAGCCATCGTAAGTCACAATGTCCACAGATGTCACGGATTTCAGCACACTGCGCGTATCAGGTATCCTCGCGCGGATGGCGAGCGCATACGAATTGATTGATTTGCAGACGAACCACATTTTCCATGACATGAACGTTCCCGGACAGTACCAGGTGGGCGACGATGTGATCGCACGGCATTGTTCTGTTTTATGGGAGTGTTTAGGGCGCGTCGGCTGACTTTCGCGCTCATTAACAGCAGAGGGACGGAGATAGGACGCCTGCACACAGCATGGGACCGGTGTGAGTCACAAAACTAGTGGTGGCGGCTGCAGACCCAATAACAGTGGGCGGGAAAGGCTTCCGCTTGTATTACCGTATTGTAAGAGCAGACATCCGCGGCTAGACAGAAAAGTGGCCACGGATGCGTCCCACCCAGGATAAAGTGATTCTTCACTAATAATGCTTCACTAATCTCAGGTCCAGATTCAGAGACATATGTGAACCCGATGGTTAGCGCACATCTCCGATGTTTTGGGGTCTGCACATGTGCAAAACGGCTCCTGCAATCTTGCTCGCAGACCCTCCCAAATCACAGCATGATTGACACGGTGCCGCGTTTGGGGGAAGGAGCGGGAGCGTGGCTGTCCACCGTTCCCAGAAACACGGGCATGCGGCCCCCATTTTCCCGGGAAGGACTAGGCCAGGGTCTGTGCAGATTTCCGGCCTTGCATGTGACCAGGACCCGGCCAGGCTGCAGTAAGCTTCAGCTCACACAGCCTGGCCAAAGGAGCAACTATCCTTCAGCTTCCCGGCATAGGGATTTTCGGCGGGTGGATAATGATAGGCATAGGGATTTCGGCGCCTATCATTAGTCCCATGCCCGGATTTGACAGTCGGGAAGCCGGCGGTCAGCATTTCGACCGCTGGCTTCCTGGCTATATACCGTCCTATGGGCCTGATTCAGAGGGGCTCGCAAAAAGCGAGCGCTCACTCTGAATCAGGGCGAGCGCTGTTTTTTTTAGGAGCGGCCTCCTGGCCGCTCGCATAGCTGTGGGTAACCACCCACAGCTATAGCGAGCGTCCATGATGATGGTCGCGATGGTCAAGACCATCGCGACCATTGGGTTTGCGACGAGACCCTTGTGGTAGGGTCTCGTGGCCGCAAGCCCCAGAGAGCTTCTGGCTCTAATAGAGCTGGAGGCTCTCCCACTGACATCACTGGTGATGTCAGTGGGGCTGCCTACAAACGGCAGGCATTCGCTTGGGAACTCCTCCGTTTGTGAAGCCACACCTGCCGCCACACCTACAAAATGGGGCGAGCTGTCGATCAGCATCGACAGCCGCCCCTTTTGTAGTAAGTCCCGGAGCGAGCGCTTTTTGCGCTCGCACCGGGGCTCGCGCATGCCACCATCGACCCGCTTGCGAGGGGGTCTAAATCCCTTTGTCCTGGAGTAAAGACTCCTGTTCCACAGACAAATGTACAATTAGAGCATGTCATTCACATAAGGGATGGAAGAGAAGCGTGATTTTATATGGGATAAACTGGGTTGAAAATGGGAGTTGGGCAGTATAAGAATAGGAGTGATGGAAGCTGTGAAATTATACTCTAGGCTTCCATAACATATGGGGGATAATATAATGTACAAACAAAAATGGCAGCTGCTCAATCAATCTAGCAGTACTAATCAGGTGCATGAAAGGGAGGGGTCACACTAAGTAGAAAAAGGAGGGGGATTTAACCCCCTATTGTACCTCAGCACACTGAATAATACCTGCAACAATATATGAAGACTATATGGTCATAGAAATTCAGAGATATTAGTTGCATGCATTTGCAAATACATGGGAGGCTGCTGGGCCACGTCACGGCTTCTCTGTTACCAGCAGTCCCTAACACTAAGGGGTTCACGTCCGGGGCGCAGTGCACCCCAAAAAACGTCCAGCCCAGGACCCCCCCAGGGCATCACACGAAAATGGAAAAAGAGTGACAGTGCAGTGTAAAGTATAGCTGTGTGTGAGTAATCATTAAGTGTGGAATGAGAGGTTAAAATATATGTGAAAAAATACATGAATAATAAACAAACATAAAAAGTGATGTGAGAAGCAACTATGTGTATTAAGTGGTGATGCCCTGAGGAGGCCCAGCCAGACCAGTCCCGGGGGCCCTACGCCCAAACGCTCACCCCAAATGTAAAATATACCAATTATAAGGCCTCATGATAAAGGCACATATATAATTTTGTCAAATGTAAGGCCTCATGATAAAGGCACATACATAAATGCATCCAAATTGAGAGCCAGCTTACCTGGGAGTCACCCCTGGGAACTCCAACTAGCACTACTAGAACCAGCATGCCCTACTAATGCTGGCTCCTTCATGCAACTCATAACAATAATATAATGTGCAGGGATGGGGGTATAGATGTAATGTACAGGTGTGAGGGATAGTACTATAGTGTGGGGGATATTACTATAATGTGCAGGGGTGGGGGTATAGATGTAATGTACAGGTGTGAGGGATAGTACTATATTGTGGGGGATATTAATATAATGTGCAGGGATGGGGGTATAAATATATGTACAGGTGTGAGGGATAGTACTATATTGTGGGGGATATTACTATAATGTGCAGGGATGGGGGTATTGCTGTAATGTACAGGTGTGAGGGATAGTACTATATTGTGCAGGGATGGTGGTATAGATGCATACTTACCTACCTTTAATCATATCTTCCCAGGAGAAGCCCGGGTAAGAGAAGCAGCAGGGGGCCGATGGGGGCGGGGCCTAATGATTCGCGTCATTAAGCCCCACCCCCTCACGGCAAAACTGCCGCGATTGGGTACAATTTACATAGGGGGCAGGGCCAAATGCTGTGATTCATGCAGAATCACATCTTAAGCCCCGCCCCCTTCACGGAGAACCGCGATCGCCGCTGGTATTCTCCTCATTCTGCCCACTTGACTAGGAAGTGGGCAGAATGCGGGAGACATGCCTACCCTTCCGGGGGTGCGGGGGGTTACCCGAAAAATCGGGAGCCTCCTGCGAAAACCGGGAGGGTAGGCCAATATGTATAGATATAATGTACAGGTGTGAGGGATAGTACTATATTGTGGGGGATATTATTATAATGTGCAGGGATGGGGTATAGATGTAATATACAGGTGTGAGGGATATTACTATATTGTGGGGGATATTATAATGTGCAGGGGTGGGGGTATTGCTGTAATGTACAGGTGTGAGGGATAGTACTATATTGTGGGGGATAGTATTATAATGTGCAGGGATGGGGGTATGGATGTAATGTACAGGTGTGAGGGATAGTACTATATTGTGGGGGATATTATTATAATGTGCAGGGATGGGGGTATTGATGTAATGTACAGGTGTGAGGGATAGTACTATATTGTGGGGGATATTATTATAATGTGCAGGGATTGGGGTATAGATGTAATATACAGGTGTGAGGGATAGTACTATAGTGTGGAGGATATTATTATAATGTGCAGGGGTGGGGGTATAGATGTATGTACAGGTGTGAGGGATAGTACTATATTGTGGGGGATATTATAATGTGCAGGGATGGGGGTATTGCTGTAATGTACAGGGGTGAGGGATAGTACTATATTGTGGGGGATATTAATATAATGTGCAGGGATTGGGGTATAGATGTAATGTACAGGTGTGAGGGATAGTACTATATTGTGGGGGATATTATTATAATGTGCAGGGGTTGGGGTATTGCTGTAATGTACAGTTGTGAGGGATAGTACTATATTGTGGGGGATATTATTATAATGTGCAGGGATGGGGGTATAGATGTAATGTACAGGGGTGAGGGATAGTACTATATTGTGGAGGATATTACTATAATGTGCAGGGGTCGGGGTAATATGTAATGTACAGGTGTGAAGGATAGTACTATATTGTGGGGATATTATTATAATGTGCAGGGGTGGGGGTATTGCTGTAATGTACAGGTGTGAGAGATAGTACTATATTGTGGGGGATATTACTATAATGTGCAGGGATGGGGGTATAGATGTAATGTACAGGTGTGAGGGATAGTACTATATTGTGGGGATATTACTATAATGTGCAGGGGTGGGGGTATAGATGTAATCTACAGGTGTGAGGGATATTACTATATTGTTGGGGATATTATTATAATGTGCACCGATGGGGGTATAGATGTAATCTACAGGTGTGAGGGATATTACTATATTGTGGGGGATATTAATATAATGTGCAGGGGTGGGGGTATAGATGTATGTACAGGTGTGAGAGATAGTACTATATTGTGGGGGATATTATTATAATGTGCAGGGGTGGGGGTATTGCTGTAATGTACAGGTGTGAGGGATAGTACTATATTGTGGGGGATATTATTATAATGTGCAAGGGTGGAGTTATTGCTGTAATGTAGAGGTGTGAGGGATAGTACTATATTGTGGGGGATATTACTATAATGTGCAGGGATGGGGGTATAGATGTAATGTACAGGTGTGAGGGATAGTACTATATTGTGGGGCATTTTATTATAATGTGCAGGGGTGGGGGCTAGTACTATAGGGTGGGGGATATTATTATAATGGCATGTATGTATAGATGTAATGTACAGGTGTGAGGGATAGTACTATGTTGTGGGGGATATTATTATAATGTGCAGGGATTGGGGTATAGATGTAATATACAGGTGTGAGGAATATTACTATATTGTGGGGGATATTATACTTTGCAGGGGTGGGGTATTGCTGTATTGTACAGGTGTGAGGGATAGTACTATATTGTGGGGGATATTATTATAATGTACAGGGATGGGGGTATAGATGTAATGTACAGGTGTGAGGGATAGTACTCTACTGTGGGGGATATTACTATAATGTGCAGGGGTGGCGGTAATATGTAATGTACAGGTGTGAGGGATAGTACTATATTATGGGGGATTTTATTATAATGTGCAGGGGTCGGGGTATAGATGTAATGTACAGGTGTGAGGGATATTATTATATTGTGGGAAATATTATTATAAAGAGCAGGGGTGGGTTTAAAATGTAATGTACAGGTGTGAGGGATAGTGCTATATTGTGGGGGATATAATGTGCAGGGGTGGGGGAATAAATGTGATGTACAGGTGTGAGGGATAGTACTATATTGTGGGGGATATTATTATAATGTGCAGGGGTGGGGGTATAGATGTGATGTACAGGTGTGAGGGATAGTACTATATTGTGGGGGATATTATTATAATGTACAGGGATGGGGGTATTGATGTATGTACAGGTGTGAGGGATAGTACTATATTGTTGGGGATATTATTATAATGTGCAGGGACGGGGTATAGATGTAATGTACAGGTGTGAGGGATAGTACTACTGTATATTGTGGGGAATATTACTATAATGTACATGGGTGGGGGTATAAATGTAATGTAGATGTCACGGCTTGGCGTGCGCTTGGACCCGGAGTGGAGTCGGATGAGGAATGAGGACTTGTTTGCTGGTACTTGAAGGCAGCCGGCCTTAGGGGAGTATGACTCATGAAGCAGTGGCATGCGACGGGATCAGAACCAGGCTGCGAGACACTGGCGGAACTTAGAGACCCGGGGTAGGCTGGGTATAGCAGGTAGACAGGATCAGGAGACAGGTAGTAACAGGAGCAAACTGCACCAAGGCTGAGAGGGGAGTCTGCAGAAACACACTGGTACTGACACTTTAAATGAGCAAAGGAGCACAGAGAACTAGCTCACAGCATACGCTGTGATAGACGTTGCACTGGCAACTAAAGAGCCTCTGGACAGCCCATTAGTACCCTCAGGTAGTGCAGGATTGGTTGCTAGCCTCCCCAGCCCAGACTGAACCTGATTGGCCAGAAAAGACATGTGACCCAAATCCAAGATGGCCGCGCCCAGTGGTCACAGCATGGAAGCTCTGCCAGTCTCAGCCCCTCTCACCTGCCTCCAGATGGAAGCCCTTGGTCTGCGGAGACTCACAGCACCCAGCGCTATTCTCCAGGAACCTGCACCTCTGCTGGAAACACCATGCCACAGTGCCCGGAGCGGTAAGCGCCGCGATCTCAGCAGCCTGTCACCCCTGGTCGTGACAGTAGAGGTGTGAGGGATAGTACTATATTGTGGGGGATATTATTATAATGTGTAGGGATTGGGGTATAGATGTAATGTACAGGTGTGAGGGATAGTACTACTGTATATTGTGGGGAATATTACTATAATGTACATGGGTGGGGGTTTAAATGTAATGTAGAAGAGGTGTGAGGGATAGTACTATATTGTGGGGGATATTATTTTAATGTGCAGGGATGGGGGTATAGGTGTAATGTACAGGTGTGAGGGATATTACTATATTATGGGGGATATTATAATGTGTAGGGATGGGGGTATAGATGTAATGTAGAGGTGTGAGGGATAGTACTATATTGTGCAGGGATGGGGGTATAGATGTAATGTACAGGTGTGAGGGATAGTACTACTGTATATTGTGGGGAATATTACTATAATGTACATGGGTGGGGGTATAAATGTAATGTAGAGGTGTGAAGGATAGTACTATATTGTGGGGGATATTATTATAATGTGCAGGGGTGGGGGTATTGCTGTAATGTACAGGTGTGAGGGATAGTACTATATTGTGGGGGATATTACTATATTGTGCAGGGATGGGGGTATAGATGTAATGTACAGGTGTGAGGGATAGTACTATATTGTGGGGGATATTACTATAATGTGCAGGGGTGGGGGTATTGCTGTAATGTACAGGTGTGATGGATAGTACTATATCAAGGGGGATATTATTATAATGTGCAGGGATGGGGGTATAGATGTAATGTACAGGTGTGAGGGATAGTACTATAGTGTGGGGGATATTATTATAATGTGCAGGGGTGGGGGGTATTGCTGTAATGTACAGGTGTGAGGGATAGTACTATAGTGTGGGGGATATTATTAGAATGTACAGGGATGGGGGCATTGATGTAGTGTACAGGTGTGAGGGATAGTACTATATTGTGGGGGATATTATTATAATGTGCAGGGATGGGGGTATAGATGTAATCTACAGGTGTGAGGGATATTACTATATTGTGGGGATATTATTATAATGTGCAGGGGTGGGGGTATAGATGTAAAGTACAGATGTGAGGGATAGTACTATATTGTGGGGGATATTATTATAATGTGCAGGGGTGGGGGTATAGATGTAATTTACATGTGTGAGGGATAGTACTATATTGTGGGGGATATTATAATGTGCAGGGATGGTGGTATAGATGTAATTTACAGGTGTGAGGGATGTTACTATATTGTGGGGATATTATTATAATGTGCAGGGATGGGGGTATAGATGTATGTACAGGTGTGATGTGTCGAAGCTGAATAATTGGCTAAGACAAGTTCAGGTTAAAATTTAATCGCGGCGACGCCATCTTGCGACTGGCCGCAAGACGCCATCTTGAAAATGAGATCGCAAGACGCCATTTTGCGAATGGCCGCCTAAGCGCCATTTTAGATAAACTCACATTTTAGTACATGTGGCGATAATACTAATAGCACCATGCGTTTGCATCTTTCACCATTTCTCATACACACATTAATACACACAATTGTGCTGTTAACTAGTCACATATTAGCGAATGCATAGGACTTTGTATGAAACCGCTGTTTTATTAGCTTTATGCGCACGCATCTGCCCCAAGTTAACTAGCGTCCTTATTTCAAACCCTGAATACCCACACATTACATATTCACACATAAGGTTCAATAAGCTCTAAAGTATATGATTTAAGTTGGTTCAGTTAGTTTAAATGCTGAGAAATAAAGATATTTGATAACTAAGGTATTATACATGCTAAACAAGTCATGTTTGAAGTTGTACTGATGCGTATCTTTTTCTACTTCAGGGTCCATAGGGTATCCACAGGATACCTTGGGGGTATAGGTGATGACGTCAGTCTTCAGGCACCACAGAGTTAAAGTTTTCAGCCTCCCAGGATGCATCTGGGTCCCTCTCCTATACCCCGCCCCCGGGCCAAGGCATCTCAGTTTTTGTCGGTGCCTGGCCGGAGTCGGAGGCACTGTGCAGAGGGGGGCTGTGAAGAGCCCCTGAAGTTTCTTTTAAAGGCAGCGCTGGCTGCACATCTGGGAGTACAGCATGGACAGTCAGTACTGATGTCCATGCCGTCTCCCCTACACCCCGCCGGTACCAGAACGCCGGTACTGATCCGGGGATGCTGGTAGACATCTGGGGTCACGGCTAGCGGTGTCCCCAGATGTTTTGGACCATGGCCGGATCCAAGGGGATAGCAGGTAAGCAGCGGGGTCCCGCGGTGGGTCCCCGCTGGTCACATGGTCCTGAGTCCCCAGGCAGGGGGCTCCCTGGGGACTGGCTGCAGCGTGGAGCCAGGCGACCAACCTGCGCTTCCACTACCCCCTGGGACAGCGGGCCGCTGCTGAGCGGCATGCGCTGCGGCGTCCCAGGGGTTAAATGCATGCCAGGGGAGCGCGCTTTCCCTGTCTCACAGCCGGCGCCTCCCCTGCTGCACACAGCCTCTCTGCTCTGCCTGATTGGCCACAGTGTGTCAGCTGTCCTCCCCAGGCCGGCCTCCTTCATCCTCTGCTCCTCGGTGGCCATCTTTAAAGCATGGTGAACGCTGCTGGAAGCCTGTGAGCGGTGGCATTGCGGTCTGGTTCCCCCAGCATACATCTCCTCTGTTTGTTACAGGTCAGTGTATGCAGCGCTGAGTCCTACCAGCCTGAGGGTCTGAGTAGTTGAGAACCAGCGCTAATAGTGCAGGGATTTGTTTCTTCTGCATTGTATGTGACTGAACTGCTAGCCTGCTGTCTGTACTTTCACTTTCTACTGTCAGCTTTATTACTGTCCCTGATCTTGCTCTGCTCAAAGCCCTTGCGGTGCGCGGTGTGCAGGGTGTTATTCACACTATACCAATACGTATAAGCGTGAGTGTCACATACTTACCATCATGTCTGAGACTGACTTTCCTCTCCAGCTCATGTGTACTAAATGCAAGGTACCAATAGCGGAGGGGGAGGGTAACGTGGAGGGGTTATGTTCCCAGTGCCTGGCACTGTCACGGCCGATTATAGTCACGGTCCCGGTACAGGAACCTCCCTGGGCTTGTTTCGCTAAGGCGCTTACAACCCTTGTGGGCCAGCTAGCTCCGCCACCTGCGTTTACCCAGACGGGTTTGTCCCAGCAGTCAGTGGTGTCGTCACCCATGCGGGAGTTCCCGAGACAATTGATGGTACCCCACAGTCTCCCTGTCCCTTCCCAGGTTTCTCCGGAGCCTGCGTGGGTTAATACTCTTAACTACATCGGTTCAGCATTTATCCGATGTTTTACAGGGGGAGTCTGTGTTGCGGCCTCATAACGGCTGGTGGCGTCTTTATCTGCTCCTTATGGGGATGACGATGAGACGTCAGATGATGGGGAGATTCTGGATCTATCTGACCAAGAACCTCTCCGTAGCAAAGAGCCGGACGCTAAGTCCAAGGTGTATATCCCTGGTCTTATTCGAGCGGTCCGCTCGGCTTTAGTTATTGAGGATATTGATCCTTTGGTGGCCACATTCATATATGCCTTTTTTAAGGATATTAAGGGTGAGGCTACGGTGTTCCCTCTTTCTGATCAATTAGTGGATCATTTAGAGGAGGCGTGGAAAAATCCAGGTAAACAGTTTCAGCCCCAGAGGCGCTTAGCCGTGGCTTATCCGTTTGCGGTCAATTATTTTTCTAAGCGGGAATCCCCTACGCAAGTGGATTCACATGTCACACGCCTAGTCAAAAGTGCCATGTTGCCTATGCCTTCGATGTCATCCTTGAAGGATGTCACTGACCGCAAGGTGGAGATCTGCCTCAAATCCATTTATTCCCTTGCAGGGAAGCATCCAGACCGGCTCTAGCCGTGTGTTGGGTAGCCAGAGCTATGGAGCGCTGGGCGGATAATTTGGAGGCGTCTTTGGACTCTGACTGTTCGGCTGAACAGACCGAGTTGGTGGGCAATCTCCGAGACTCGGCCACTTACATTAATGAAGCGGCCTTAGATATTTGTATGCTCACCTCTAGGATCTCCTCTGCAGTCGTGGCTGCTCGTCGCACCTTATGGTTGCGTTCTTGGAAAGCGGACGCGGATTCCAAAAAGGGATTAGAAGGTCTAGACAGGTACTATTTGGTCCGGATCTGGACAAAATTGTAGTTACGTTGGCAGCAGCAAAATCTGCATGTCTTCCGTCTGCTACGATTCCTTCTAGTGCTGGTGGGTCGTCCTTTCGGCCTCACAGGGCCCAAGGTAGGCCTAAAGTACAGTTCTTTCCATGGCAGGCTGGGACCAAGAAATTGTCCAAGCCCAAGAAACAGGTCTGGAGTACCAGACGTCCGGCTCCTAGGTCAGATAACAAACCTGCGGCCTGACGGTCCAGGCCTCCTTTTGGGGGACCCCAAGGTGGGGGGCGCCTGCTTCAGTTCGCCCAGTGCTGGTCGAGGACTACGACAGACACTTGGGTTCAGGAGGTGGTCTCTCACGGGTATGCCCTCTCCTTTCGGGACAGGCCTTCCGCTAGACCAGAGCAAAGCCTCAGAACTGCGGAAGGTTTTGCACATTATGCTCCAGGCCGGAGTTTCAGTGCATGTTCCAATTTCCCAGAGGGGCCTGGGTTTCTATTCCATTCTATTTTTGGTGCAGAAGCCCAATGGGTCTTACCGTTCAATACTAAACCTAAACGCCCTCAACAAGTCCTTGAGGGTGCCTCTGTTTCGGATGGAGACCCTGCGGTCCATTATTCTGGCACTGGAACCTGGGGACTACATGGTGTCATTGGACATCCAGGACGCTTACCTGCATGTCCCTATTCTTTTGCGCCATCAGCAGTTCCTCAGATTGGCAATCTGCAACGAACATTTCCAGTTCCGGGCCCTGCCTTTTGGCCTGGTGACTGCTCCACGGGTATTCACCAAGGTCATGGCGGCTCTCCTGCGGACGCAGGGAGTCCGACTGTTGCCTCATCTGGACGACCTCCTGTTGATAGCGGGGTCTCCAGAGCTTCTTTTACACCATCTGGATCTGACGATTGCGGTACTGCAACGTCACGGCTGGTTGACAAACTGGCAGAGGTCCACTCTCACCCAGTCTCAGAGGATCCTGCACCTCAGGGCCTTATTGGACTCCAGGCAGCAGTGGATCTTTGTGACGGAGGAAAAGATCCTTGCTTTGTAGTTGAGGGTGCGCAGTTGTCTGCAGTGTCGTCGAGTGTCGATACACTTGGCAAAGAGGTTATTGGGCTCAATGGTGTCGGTATTCGACATGGTGGAGTACGCCCAATTTCACTCCAAACCTCTGCTGCTATTGATCCGGTCTAGATGGAATGGATTGCCTCAGTGTCTCAAGTCCCAGACGATGGGGCTCACTCCGGATGTTCGCCTGTCTCTAACCTGGTGTTTGCAGACGACCCACCTCAACAAGGGTCGCCCGTTCTGGGTGGCGAACTGGGTCCTGTTAACAACGGACGCCAGTCTCCGGTGCTGGGGAGCTGTCACGGGTCCACACTTGTTTCAGGGCAAGTGGACTCGGGCGGTAGCGGAGCTTCCAATAAACATTTTGGAGCTCCATGCGGTGTCAAGAGCTCTCCAGCGGGCACAGCCGGTTCTCCAGGGTCACCCTGTGCAGGTCCCGTCGGACAACGCCACCACGGTGGCCTATTTAAACCAGCAAGGAGGGACCGGGAGAGTGGTCTTTACACCAGGACGTCTTTCGAAGTCTGGTGGACAAATGGGGTCTTCCAGAGATAGACCTCATGGCGTCCCGGCACAACACCAAGTCGCCGGTGTACGGGTCTCGAACATGAGACGAAAAGGCGTCTCTGGTGTATGCCCTGTCCGTCTAGTAGACGTTCCAGTTTGCCTACCTTTTCCCTCCGTTTTCCCTTCTTCCGCGGGTATTACAGAAATTCAAATCAAGAAGGTGGTACGCTACTGTTGATAGCTCCCGAGTGGCCCAGACGGCACTGGTTCTCCGACCTCCAGAGTCTGTCAGTAGAAGTTCCTCTGAGGTTACCATTACGACCGAATCTGCTGTCACAGGGTCCTTGTCTTCACCCGGACCTGACTCGGTGTGGCTGTTGAAACGGTCATGCTAAGGTCCAGAGGGTTTTTCTGGCTCCGTGGTGCAAACCATACTAAGAGCTCGTAAACCTTCCTCGGCAAGAATCTACCATCGTGTGTGGCATACTTTCTGCCGGTGGTGTAGACCTAGAGGGTATTCCCTTAGGGAGTTCCGCCTGTCTGGGGTGTTGGCGCCTTGGAGTTGGGCTGTGGTCCTGAGAGTTCTCCGGGGACCACCGTTTGAACCACTGGACTCAGTGGACTTTAAATGGCTTACAGCTAAAACCATATTCCTTCTGGCCATTGCCTCGGCCAGAAGGGTTTCGGATTTAGGGGTTCTCTCTTGTAGACCCCCTTTTCTGATTTTTCATAGGAATAGGGCGGTGCTTCGCACTCGTCCGGGATTCCTTCCCGAAGTGGTATCCAGTTTTCACATCAATGAAGAAATTGTTGTGCCGGCTTTCAATTCACCTGGACTTTCAGTGGGTGACGCCACTTGGGATGTTGTGCGGGCATTGAGAATTTATGTTGACCGCACTTCTTCTTTTAGGAAGTCGGACGCCTTGTTTGTCCTCTATGGCTTCCGTAAAAAGGGTTGGCCTGCTTCAAAGTAGACTTTGGCAGGCTGGATTCGTATGGCAATTTCAGAAGCTTATCTTCATGAAGGTCTTCCAGTTCCTTCCTTGGTGAGGGCTCATTCCACTAGGTCTGTGGGTCCTTCGTTTGCAGCTAGACGTGGTGCCTCTGCAGTTCAGATCTGCAAGGCTGCTACGTAGTCTTCTGTCTATACCTTTGTGAGGTATTATGCTTTTGACACCTTTGCCTCTCAGGATGCTTCCTTCGGGCGGCGGATTCTCCTCTCAGCACAGGAGCATCCCCACCCTTAAAGGATACTGCTTTGGGACATCCCCAAGGTATCCTGTGGATACCCTATGGTTCCTGAAGTAGAAAATATGAGATATGGTAAGAACTTACCCTTGTTATCTCTATTTCTACGAAGTCCATAGGGTTCCACAGGACTCCCGCCCTGTCGCACCTGTACTGCAGATGGGCTTTATTCTGGTCACCGGTTTTTCCGTCTCCCTATGGTGAGAATGTGATTCTTGTGAGTGTCCAGATTTTTTCTTCTCTCTCTTTCTTCTCCTCCTCCGGCCTATGGCTTGTGACGTAACTGAGATGCCTTGGCCCGGGGGCGGGGTATAGGAGAGGGACCCAGATGCATCCTGGGAGGCTGAAAACTTTAACTTTGTGGTGCCTGAAGACTGACGTCATCACCTATACCCCCAAGGTATCCTGTGGAACCCTATGGACTTCGTAGAAATAGAGATAACAAGGGTAAGTTCTTATCATATCTCATATTTTTACAGTATTCCGGTGTTATCGGTGGGGAGATCGCATCATGCATTCCTTAGTTATGGATCGCAGAGCCTACAAGCAACAAAATGTATATTTTAGAAACAACTGTTAGGATGCTACGAGAGGCGTGAAGAGGAAGACCCCCAGCTGTTAGAGGCAGGGAGAGTCTGTTTGAACCAGCCTGTTAAATGTGTTGTAACAGATGCTTCATCCCTGGCAACCAATGATATCAGCAACAGACTTCCCTATTGTCTTGTTTATTCTGGGGGGGTATAAATGTGAGTGCACAAACGCTGGTTCTGAGTCTTTGTGCTGAATGCTGAATAACGAGGGGTCTCTTGCTGATGCCTATCTCTGGGTCCGGAAGCGCCAGCGTATGTATACTGTACTTGGGTCTGTATAATTTCCTTTTGCGCCTAAATTGTATCTTGGTCAATTGCGTGTAACTGTCTGAACTTTTACCTGAATATCACTTGTGCTTTGGAATCACAGATTCCACGTCTAAGTCATTATTTATGGTGTGACTGCTTACGCAAATTAGCGTCATCCTTAGAAGGTATAGGCAGTACATTAGAAGGTATAGGCAGGACATTAGAAGGTATAGTAAGGTGTGTATAGAGGTTCTGATTCAGTATCATTAGTTGGGGGCTCGTAGTGAAGTCACTTACCTGCTCACACGGTACATACGGTCATCGATATTTCAGCAAAGGGTGGAGTGGCCACATGCAGGGTTTGCCTGCAACCGCTTTGTGCTGGAAGATCGCTATCCATCTCCGTGTGAATCAAGGGAGCTGACTAGAATCCAGGGACAAGAGAGGAAAAAGTTTGTTTTCCTCTGTTGATAGAACCTTACGTTTAAAGGGGTGTCGCAGTACTGAGTACGCGGCTAAGTCGCAGGTTTGCGCATAGCAAAGACGCACTTTTGCGTACGCAGTTAAAAAGCCATTATACGGTTGTGTGGTAGTCGCATTATTGTGTATGCGACTGGTCGCACAATAGCGTATACGTACTTCCGGTTGTGCTGCCACATGTTTGAACAAAGCCATTGAGGTTTTAATTTTTTTTCTATTACCAATATCTGGGTTAACGTGTATTTTTCTGTGCAGGAAAAAAGTGTGTAACAGTGAATACTTGTTGAACAAAGTTAAGGGTATCGTATGATCCTTAAGGGCTAGGTGCAAGGGTTAGCCTAGCCGCTCGGTAAGCAGCTTTACCGTTCTATACACAGTAGCAGGTGTACATGTTGTCTTTGTTGTAGAGAGGTGCGTGAGAGTAGCCGACATATAAACTCTCATAGGTGTGGAAGTTGCCTTACTAAATCTTATCTGGGTGTGGAAGTTGCCTTTTTCAAATCTTATCCAGGTGTGGAAGTTGCCTTACTAAATCTTATCCAGGTGTGTGTGCGCCGCCGACTTAAATCATCCACAGGTAAGTGAAAGTGTCTTGATTGTCTTTCACCGGCTTAAAACTTTATTGAAAAGCATAGGAGTTGTCTCAGAATAGGAGCCGCGCAAACAGTAGAGATGTTAGGCAATGATGTGCTGCTAATGGAGGCGCCGATTGGATCGGCCCGTCGTATCATGCATACCAAGTACGGTACTTATGCAATAAGGTACTGTGATTTATGATTTAATATGACGAGAAAGAGTGTTAGACCATTTCCCAGAATTGGTAGTTTTGATAAAAATGTGTTAGACAATGTCCGGGATCACATCAGTTTGATGCGCTCCCGAGAGAAAAAGGTTAAATAGTTTGAATGTTTAAAACTGTGGCAGCATGAAGGGGTGCGTGGCTTAACAATGTGCAAACGACGCAAACTAGCGTCACGAGCACATTGTTAGAAAATACATCCGCGACGCTAAATTGCAATACGGGCGAGCCGCAAAATGGCGCGCACGTGTGACAAGGTAGCGTCGTGGAGAGTATTGCCAACAGTTCACGCTCACCTCCCCCACCTTTTGTGGATGGAGGTGCAAGTACAGTAACCAAAAATACCCATAAAAATTTAACAAGCAATTTGTACCCTGTGCAGATGATAGATGCTGCATCACCACAATCACGAGTGGTGCCGCCATCTCCATCGGTAACAGCAAGGGAAGTGTTAGTGTCCTGTAGAGGAAGTCGTTCATACCATACGCGGCAGCAGCAGACTTAACCCCCAGCCAGGTAACCAGGTCAAAGGTAGCAGCGCTACCGGTCTGCATCCCATTCGAACAATAACTGTTCCAAATGGAAATGCAGACACAAACGGTATAGTGCCCACGAGGGAAGTAGTAATGCATTGTCCTTGGACAAGAGCAGAACTAAATTTGTGTGCGCAGTAGCCGCACGTGCATCAACAAACACAGAAAATTTTTTTTTTGGTTTGGAGTGTACTTTGGGGGTTACAGCACCCTTTAACTGTCAAGCCAGCCGGCCCTTTACTTATGACACAGGCGCACGCTTGGCACTACTTTGTTGATGCACGTGCGGCTACTGCGCACACAATTCACAAACACAGAAAATATTTTTTTTTTTGGTTTGGACTGGAGTGTACTTTGGGGGTTTCAGCACCCTTTAACGGTCAAGCCAGCCGGCCCTTTACTTATGACACAGGCGCACGCTTGGCACTACTTTGTTGATGCACGTGCGGCTACTGCGCACACAATTCACAAACACAGAAAATAATTTTTTTTTTGGTTTGGACTGGAGTGTACTTTGGGGGTTACAGCACCCTTTAACGGTCAAGCCAGCCGGCCCTTTACTTATGACACAGGCGCACGCTTGGCACTACTTTGTTGATGCACGTGCGGCTACTGCGCACACAATTCACAAACACAGAAAATAATTTTTTTTTTGGTTTGGACTGGAGTGTACTTTGGGGGTTACAGCACCCTTTAACGGTCAAGCCAGCCGGCCCTTTACTTATGACACAGGCGCACGCTTGGCACTACTTTGTTGATGCACGTGCGGCTACTGCGCACACAATTCACAAACACAGAAAAAATATTTTGTTATTTGGTTTGGAGTGTACTTTGGGGGTTACAGCACCCTTTAACGGTCAAGCCAGCCGGCCCTTTACTTATGACACAGGCGCACGCTTGGCACTACTTTGTTGATGCACGTGCGGCTACTGCGCACACAATTCACAAACACAGAAAATAATTTTTTTTTTGGTTTGGACTGGAGTGTACTTTGGGGGTTACAGCACCCTTTAACGGTCAAGCCAGCCGGCCCTTTACTTATGACACAGGCGCACGCTTGGCACTACTTTGTTGATGCACGTGCGGCTACTGCGCACACAATTCACAAACACAGAAAATAATTTTTTTTTTGGTTTGGACTGGAGTGTACTTTGGGGGTTACAGCACCCTTTAACGGTCAAGCCAGCCGGCCCTTTACTTATGACACAGGCGCACGCTTGGCACTACTTTGTTGATGCACGTGCGGCTACTGCGCACACAATTCACAAACACAGAAAAAATATTTTGTTATTTGGTTTGGAGTGTACTTTGGGGGTTACAGCACCCTTTAACGGTCAAGCCAGCCGGCCCTTTACTTATGACACAGGCGCACGCTTGGCACTACTTTGTTGATGCACGTGCGGCTACTGCGCACACAATTCACAAACACAGAAAATAATTTTTTTTTTGGTTTGGACTGGAGTGTACTTTGGGGGTTACAGCACCCTTTAACGGTCAAGCCAGCCGGCCCTTTACTTATGACACAGGCGCACGCTTGGCACTACTTTGTTGATGCACGTGCGGCTACTGCGCACACAATTCACAAACACAGAAAATAATTTTTTTTTTGGTTTGGACTGGAGTGTACTTTGGGGGTTACAGCACCCTTTAACGGTCAAGCCAGCCGGCCCTTTACTTATGACACAGGCGCACGCTTGGCACTACTTTGTTGATGCACGTGCGGCTACTGCGCACACAATTCACAAACACAGAAAATAATTTTTTTTTTGGTTTGGACTGGAGTGTACTTTGGGGGTTACAGCACCCTTTAACGGTCAAGCCAGCCGGCCCTTTACTTATGACACAGGCACACGCTTGGCACTACTTTGTTGATGCACGTGCGGCTACTGCGCACACAATTCACAAACACAGAAAAAATATTTTGTTATTTGGTTTGGAGTGTACTTTGGGGGTTACAGCACCCTTTAACGGTCAAGCCAGCCGGCCCTTTACTTATGACACAGGCGCACGCTTGGCACTACTTTGTTGATGCACGTGCGGCTACTGCGCACACAATTCACAAACACAGAAAATAATTTTTTTTTTGGTTTGGACTGGAGTGTACTTTGGGGGTTACAGCACCCTTTAACGGTCAAGCCAGCCGGCCCTTTACTTATGACACAGGCGCACGCTTGGCACTACTTTGTTGATGCACGTGCGGCTACTGCGCACACAATTCACAAACACAGAAAATATATATTTTTTTGGTTTGGACTGGAGTGTACTTTGGGGGTTACAGCACCCTTTAACGGTCAAGCCAGCCGGCCCTTTACTTATGACACAGGCGCACGCTTGGCACTTCTTTGTTGATGCACGTGCGGCTACTGCGCACACAATTCACAAACACAGAAAAAATATTTTGTTATTTGGTTTGGAGTGTACTTTGGGGGTTACAGCACCCTATAACGGTCAAGCCAGCCGGCCCTTTACTTATGACACAGGCGCACGCTTGGCACTACTTTGTTGATGCACGTGCGGCTACTGCGCACACAATTCACAAACACACAAAAAATATAATTTTTTTTAGCACTTGGGGGAGCACCCCTGATGGACAGAGCACCCCCTGGACAACACTACAGCACCCCTTTAGGACTGGGACACTGCACAGGACTTTGGAGTGGACACAGCCCCTATGGAGAACTGACTGCACAACACAGTCCAGCCAGCCCCTATGGACTTTGAAGTAGTGGACACAGCCCCTATTAACAACAGCAGCACAGCACAACACAGCCAGCCCCTATGGACTTTGAAGTAGTGGACAACAGCAGCGCAGCACAGCACAGCACAGCACAACAGTACTCTGCACTACACTACACTACACAGCCCAGCCAGCCCTAACTCCCACCCTCCCTCTTCACTGTCCACAGCCGAGTGAGAAAATGGCGCCGACGCGGGTACCTTATATAGGATCCAAAACCCGCGAGACTCGGAAGGCGGGATGATGACGTTTTGCCTCAAATTCAGATCCGAGTCAGGCGGGAAAAGTCGAGCCTGACTCGGATCTGCACAGAAATCCGAACCCGCTCACCCCTAATTATAATTAGCAGGGATGGGGTATAGATGTATGTACCGGTGTGAGGGATAGTACCATATTGTGGGGGATATTATTATAATGTGCAGGGATGGGGTTATAGATGTAATGTACAGGAGTGAGGGATAGTACTATATTGTGGGGGATATTATTATAATGTGCAGGGGTGGGGGTATAGATGTATGTACAGTTGTGAGGGATAGTACTATATTGTGGGGGATATTATTATAATGTGCAGGGATGGGGGTATAGATGTATATACAGGTGTGAGGGATAGTACTATAGTGTAGGGGATAGTATTATAATTAGCAGGGATGGGGTATAGATGTATGTACCGGTGTGAGGGATAGTTCTATAGTGTGGGGGATATTATTATAATGTGCAGGGATGGGGCTATAGATGTATGTACAGGTGTGAGGGATAGTACCATATTGTGGGGGATATTATTATATAATGTACAGGGATGGGGTTATAGATGTAATGTACAGGTGTGAGGGATAGTACTATAGTGTGGGGGATATTATTATAATGTGCAAGGATGGGGTGTAGATGTATGTACAGGTGTGAGGGATAGTACTATAGTGTGGGGGATATTATAATGTGCAGGGGTGGGGGTATAGATGTATGTATAGGTGTGAGGGATAGTACCATATTGTGGTGGATATTATTATATAATGTACAGGGATGGGGTTATAGATGTAATGTACAGGTGTGAGGGATAGTACTATAGTGTGGGGGATATTATTATAATGTGCAAGAATGGGGTGTAGATGTATGTACAGGTGTGAGGGATATTACCATATTGTGGGGGATATTATTATATAATGTGCAGGGGTGGGGGCATTGATGTATGTACAGGTGTGAGGGATATTACCATATTGTGGGGGATATTATTATATAATGTGCAGGGGTGGGGGCATTGATGTAATGTACAGGTGTCAGGGATAGTACTATAATGTGGGGTATATTACTATAATGTGCAGGGATGGGGGTATGGATGTAATGTGCAGGTGTGAGGGATAGTACTATATTGTGGGGGATATTACTATAATGTGCAGGGGTGGGGGTATAGATGTATGTACAGGTGTGAGGGATAGTACTATAGTGTGGGGGATAGTATTATAATTAGCAGGGATGGGGGTATGGATGTAATGTACCGGTGTGAGGGATAGTACTATAGTGTGGGGGATATTATTATAATGTGCAGGGGTGGGGGTATAGATGTAATGTACAGGTGTGAGGGATAGTACTATAGTGTGGAGGATATTATTATAATATGCAGGGATGGGGTTATAGATGTAATGTACAGTTGTGAGGGATAGTACTATAGTGTGGGGGATATTATTATAATGTGCAGGGATGGGGGTATAGATGTAATGTACATGTGTGAGGGATAGTACTATATTGTGGGGGATATTATAATGTACAGGGGTGTGGGTTTAGATGTAATGTACAGGTGTGAGGAATAGTACTATATTGTGGGGGATATTAATATAATGTGCAGGGATGGGGGTATTGCTGTAATGTACAGGTGTGAGGAATAGTACTATATTGTGGGGGATATTAATATAATGTGCAGGGGTGGGGGTATAGATGTATGTACAGGTGTGAGGGATAGTACCATATTGTGGGGGATATTATTATAATGTGCAGGGGTGGGGGTATCGGTGTAATGTACAGGTGTGAGGGATATTACTATAGTGTGGGGGATATTATTATAATGTGCAGGGGTGGGGTATAGATGTAATGTACAGGTGTGAGGGATTGTTCTATATTGTGGGGGATATAATTATAATGTACAGGGGTGGGGGCATTGATGTAATGTACAGATGTGAGGGATAGTACTATAGTGTGGGGGATATTATTATAATGTGCAGGGATGGGGGTATAGGTGTAATGTACAGGTGTGAGGGATAGTACTATAATGTGGGGTATATTACTATAATGTGCAGGGATGGGGGAATGGATGTAATGTACAGGTGTGAGGGATAGTACTATATTGTGGGGGATATTATTATAATGTGCAGGGGTGGGGGTATAGATGTATGTACAGGTGTGAGGGATAGTACTATAGTGTGGGGGATATTATAATGTGCAGGGGTGGGGGTATAGATGTATGTACAGGTGTGAGGGATAGTACTATAGTGTGGAGGATATTATTATAATATGCAGGGATGGGTTATAGATGTAATGTACAGGTGTGAGGGATAGTACTATATTGTGGGGGATATTACTATAATGTGCAGGGATGGGGGTATAGATGTATGTACAGGTGTGGGGGATATTATTATAATGTGCAGGGATGGGGGTATAGATGTATATACAGGTGTGAGGGATAGTACTATAGTGTGGGGGATAGTATTACAATTAGCAGGGATGGGGTATAGATGTATGTACCGGTGTGAGGGATAGTTCTATAGTGTGGAGGATATTATTATAATGTGCAGGGATGGGGCTATAGATGTAATGTACAGGTGTGAGGGATAGTACTATAGTGTGGGGGATATTATTATAATGTGCAAGGATGGGGTGTAGATGTATGTACAGGTGTGAGGGATATTACCATATTGTGGGGGATATTATTATATAATGTGCAGGGGTGGGGGCATTGATGTATGTACAGGTGTGAGGGATAGTACCATATTGTGGGGGATATTATTATATAATGTGCAGGGGTGGGGGCATTGATGTAATGTACAGGTGTCAGGGATAGTACTATAGTGTGGGGGATATTATTATAATGTGCAGGGATGGGGGTATAGATGTAATGTACAGGTGTGAGGGATAGTACTATAATGTGGGGTATATTACTATAATGTGCAGGGAGAGGGGTATGGATGTAATGTACAGGTGTGAGGGATAGTACTATATTGTGGGGGATATTACTATAATGTGCAGGGGTGGGGGTATAGATGTATGTACAGGTGTGAGGGACAGGCTTGCCTACCCTCCCGATTTGGCCGGGAGCCTTCCGATTTTCGGGTGCCGCTCCCGGCCCCCCGGAAAGGCAGGCAAGCCTCCCGGAAGCTTGAGACCCTCCCCACCTTCCCCCTGACAATAACGGAAACCCCCGCAGCGGGGGGCCTGGTGACGCGATTCGCGCAGAATCGCGTCTTCGTGGCCCCGCCCCCTGCTTCACAATGCCGAAAATAACAGCATTGTGAAGAGGGGGCGGAGTCACGATGACGCGATCGTGCGTCCCCGCCCCCATCCCCGCCCCCAGTGTGCCACCAAATGGCCGCCCCCACCCCGGCTCCGCCCCCAATGGCCGGCCCCGCCCCCTGCTATTAGCCGACAATCAGCTCCCTCCCGGAAGGCTGGAGCTGATTGTCGGCAAGTATGGTGAGGGATAGTACCATATTGTGGGGGATATTATTATAATGTGCAGGGGTGGGGGTTTAGATGTGTGGGGGTTTAGATGTAATGTACAGGTGTGAGGGATATTACTATATTGTGGGGGATATTATAATGTGCAGGGATGGGGGTATAGATGTAATGTACAGGTGTGAGGGATTGTACTATAGTGTGGAGGATATTATTATAATATGCAGGGATGGGGTTATAGATGTAATGTACAGGTGTGAGGGATTGTACTATAGTGTGGAGGATATTATTATAATATGCAGGGATGGGGTTATAGATGTAATGTACAGGTGGAAGGGATAGTACTATAGTGTGGAGGATATTATAATATGCAGGGATGGGGTTATAGATGTAATGTACAGTTGTGAGGGATAGTACTATAGTGTGGGGGATATTATTATAATGTGCAGGGGTGGGGGTATAGATGTAATGTACAGGTGTGAGGGATAGTACTATAGTGTGGAGGATATTATTATAATATGCAGGGATGGGGTTATAGATGTAATGTACAGTTGTGAGGGATAGTACTATAGTGTGGGGGATATTATTATAATGTGCAGGGGTGGGGGTTTAGATGTGTGGGGGTTTAGATGTAATGTACAGGTGTGAGGGATATTACTATATTGTGGTGGATATTATAATGTGCAGGGATGGGGGTATAGATGTAATGTACAGGTGTGAGGGATTGTACTATAGTGTGGAGGATATTATTATAATATGCAGGGATGGGGTTATAGATGTAATGTACAGGTGGAAGGGATAGTACTATAGTGTGGGGGATATTATTATAATGTGCAGGGATGGGGTTATAGATGTAATGTACAGGTGTGAGGGATAGTACTATAGTGTGGAGGATATTATAATATGCAGGGATGGGGTTATAGATGTAATGTACAGTTGTGAGGGATAGTACTATAGTGTGGGGGATATTATTATAATGTGCAGGGGTGGGGGTATAGATGTAATGTACAGGTGTGAGGGATAGTACTATAGTGTGGAGGATATTATTATAATATGCAGGGATGGGGTTATAGATGTAATGTACAGTTGTGAGGGATAGTACTATAGTGTGGGGGATATTATTATAATGTGCAGGGATGGGGGTATAGATGTAATGTACATGTGTGAGGGATAGTACTATATTGTGGGGGATATTATAATGTACAGGGGTGTGGGTTTAGATGTAATGTACAGGTGTGAGGAATAGTACTATATTGTGGGGGATATTAATATAATGTGCAGGGATGGGGGTATTGCTGTAATGTACAGGTGTGAGGAATAGTACTATATTGTGGGGGATATTAATATAATGTGCAGGGGTGGGAGTATCGGTGTAATGTACAGGTGTGAGGGATATTACTATAGTGTGGGGGATATTATTATAATGTGCAGGGGTGGGGTATAGATGTAATGTACAGGTGTGAGGGATTGTTCTATATTGTGGGGGATATAATTATAATGTACAGGGGTGGGGGCATTGATGTAATGTACAGGTGTGAGGGATAGTACTATAGTGTGGGGGATATTATTATAATGTGCAGGGATGGGGGTATAGGTGTAATGTACAGGTGTGAGGGATATTACTATATTGTGGGGGATATTATTATAATGTGCAGGGATGGGGGTATAGATGTAATGTACAGGTGTGAGGGATAGTACTATAATGTGGGGTATATTACTATAGTGTGCAGGGATGGGGGTATGGATGTAATGTACATGTGTGAGGGATAGTACTATATTGTGGGGGATATTATTATAATGTGCAGGGGTGGGGGTATAGATGTATGTACAGGTGTGAGGGATAGTACTATGGTGTGGGGGATATTATAATGTGCAGGGGTGGGGGTATAGATGTATGTACAGGTGTGAGGGATAGTACTATAGTGTGGAGGATATTATTATAATATGCAGGGATGAGTTATAGATGTAATGTACAGGTGTGAGGGATAGTACTATAGTGTGGGGGATATTATTATAATGTGCAGGGATGGGGTATAGATGTATGTACAGGTGTGAGGGATAATACCATATTGTGGGGGATATTATTATAATGTGCAGGGGTGGGGGTATGGATGATGTACAGGTATGAGGGATAGTACTATATTGTGGGGGATATTACTATAATGTGCAGGGATGGGGGTATAGATGTATGTACAGCTGTGAGGGATATTATTTTAATGTGCAGGGATGGGGGTATAGATGTATATACAGGTGTGAGGGATAGTACTATAGTGTGGGGGATAGTATTATAATTAGCAGGGATGGGGTATAGATGTATGTACCGGTGTGAGGGATAGTTCTATATAGTGTGGGGGATATTATTATAATGTGCAGGGATGGGGCTATAGATGTAATGTACAGGTGTGAGGGATAGTACTATAGTGTGGGGGATATTATTATAATGTGCAAGGATGGGGTGTAGATGTATGTACAGGTGTGAGGGATATTACCATATTGTGGGGGATATTATTATATAATGTGCAGGGGTGGGGGCATTGATGTATGTACAGGTGTGAGGGATAGTACCATATTGTGGGGGATATTATTATATAATGTGCAGGGGTGGGGGCATTGATGTAATGTACAGGTGTCAGGGATAGTACTATAGTGTGGGGGATATTATTATAATGTGCAGGGATGGGGGTATAGGTGTAATGTACAGGTGTGAGGGATAGTACTATATTGTGGGGGATATTTTTATAATGTGCAGGGATGGGGGTATAGATGTAATGTACAGGTGTGAGGGATAGTACTATAATGTGGGGTATATTACTATAATGTGCAGGGAGAGGGGTATGGATGTAATGTACAGGTGTGAGGGATAGTACTATATTGTGGGGGATATTACTATAATGTGCAGGGGTGGGGGTATAGATGTATGTACAGGTGTGAGGGATAGTACTATAGTGTGGCGGATAGTATTATAATTAGCAGGGATGGGCTATAGATGTATGTTCCGGTGTGAGGGATAGTACTATAGTGTGGAGGATATTATTATAATATGCAGGGATGGGGTTATAGATGTAATGTACAGGTGGAAGGGATAGTACTATAGTGTGGGGGATATTATAATGTGCAGGGGTGGGGGTTTAGATGTAATGTACAGGTGTGAGGGATAGTACTATAGTGTGGAGGATATTATTATAATGTGCAGGGGTGGGGGTATAGATGTAATGTACAGGTATGAGGGATATTACTATAGTGTGGGGGATATTATTATAATGTGCAGGGATGGGGTTATAGATGTAATGTACAGTTGTGAGGGATAGTACTATAGTGTGGGGGATATTATTATAATGTGCAGGGATGGGGGTATAGATGTAATGTACATGTGTGAGGGATAGTACTATATTGTGGGGGATATTATTATGTACAGGGGTGTGGGTTTAGATGTAATGTACAGGTGTGAGGAATAGTACTATATTGTGGGGGATATTAATATAATGTGCAGGGATGGGGGTATTGCTGTAATGTACAGGTGTGAGGAATAGTACTATATTGTGGGGGATATTAATATAATGTACAGGGTTGGGGGTATAGATGTATGTACAGGTGTGAGGGATAGTACCATATTGTGGGGGATATTATTATAATGTGCAGGGGTGGGGGTATAGGTGTAATGTACAGGTGTGAGGGATTGTTCTATATTGTGGGGGATATAATTATAATGTGCAGGGGTGGGGGTATAGATGTAATGTACAGGTGTGAGGGATTGTTCTATATTGTGGGGGATATAATTATAATGTGCAGGGGTGGGGGTATAGATGTATGTACAGGTGTGAGGGATATTACTATATTGTGGGGGATATTATTATATAATGTGCAGGGGTGGGGGCATTGATGTAATGTACAGGTGTGAGGGATAGTACTATAGTGTGGGGGATATTATTATAATGTGCAGGTATGGGGGTATAGGTGTAATGTACAGGTGTGAGGGATATTACTATATTGTGGGGGATATTATTATAATGTGCAGGGATGGGGGTATAGATGTAATGTACAGGTGTGAGGGATAGTACTATAATGTGGGGTATATTACTATAATGTGCAGGGATGGGGGTATGGATGTAATGTACAGGTGTGAGGGATAGTACTATATTGTGGGGGATATTACTATAATGTGCAGGGATGGGGGTATAGATGTATGTACAGGTGTGAGGGATAGTACTATAGTGTGGGGGATATTATAATGTGCAGGGGTGGGGGTATAGATGTATGTACAGGTGTGAGGGATAGTACTATAGTGTGGGGGATATTATTATAATGTGCAGGGATTGGGGTATGGATGATGTACAGGTATGAGGGATAGTACTATATTGTGGGGGATATTACAATAATGTGCAGGGATGGGGGAATAGATGTATATACAGGTGTGGGGGATATTATTATAATGTGCAGGGGTGGGGGTATAGATGTATGTACAGGTGTGAGTGATAGTACTATATTGTGGGGGATATTATTATAATGTGCAGGGATGGGGGTATAGATGTAATGTACATGTGTGAGGGATAGTACTATATTGTGGGGGATATTATAATGTACAGGGGTGTGGGTTTAGATGTAATGTACAGGTGTGAGGTATAGTACTATATTGTGGGGGATACTATAATGTACAGGGGTGTGGGTATTGATGTAATGTACAGGTGTGAGGGATAGTACTATAATGTGGGGTATATTACTATAATTAGCAGGGATGGGGGTATAGATGTATGTACAGGTGTGAGGAATAGTACTATATTGTGGGGGATATCAATATAATGTGCAGGGATGGGGGTATTGCTGTAATGTACAGGTGTGAGGAATAGTACTATATTGTGGGGGATATTAATATAATGTGCAGGGGTGGGGGTATAGATGTATGTACAGGTGTGAGGGATAGTACCATATTGTGGGGGATATTATTATAATGTGTAGGGGTGGGGGTATAGGTGTAATGTACAGGTGTGAGGTATATTACTATAGTGTGGGGGATATTATTATAATGTGCAGGGGTGGGGGTATATGTGTAATGTACAGGTGTGAGGGATATTACTATATTGTGGGGGATATTATTATAATGTGCAGGGATGGGGGTATAGATGTAATGTACAGGTGTGAAGGATAGTACTATAATGTGGGGTATATTACTATAATGTGCAGGGATGGGGGTATGGATGTAATGTACAGGTGTGAGGGATAGTACTATATTGTGGGGGATATTACTATAATGTGCAGGGATGGGGGTATAGATGTATGTACAGGTGTGAGGGATAGTACTATAGTGTGGGGATATTATAATGTGCAGGGGTGAGGGTATAGATGTATGTACAGGTGTGAGGGATAGTACTATAGTGTGGAGGATATTATTATAATATGCAGGGGTGGGTTATAGATGTAATGTACAGGTGTGAAGGATAGTACTATAATGTGGGGTATATTACTATAATGTGCAGGGATGGGGGTATAGATGTAATGTACAGGTGTGAAGGATAGTACTATAATGTGGGGTATATTACTATAATGTGCAGGGATGGGGGTATGGATGTAATGTACAGGTGTGAGGGATAGTACTATATTGTGGGGGATATTACTATAATGTGCAGGGATGGGGGTATAGATGTATGTACAGGTGTGAGGGATAGTACTATAGTGTGGGGATATTATAATGTGCAGGGGTGGGGGTATAGATGTATGTACAGGTGTGAGGGATAGTACTATAGTGTGGAGGATATTATTATAATATGCAGGGGTGGGTATAGATGTAATGTACAGGTGTGAGGGATAGTACTATAGTGTGGGGGATATTATTATAATGTGCAGGGATGGGGTATAGATGTATGTACAGGTGTGAGGGATAATACCATATTGTAGGGGATATTATTATAATGTGCAGGGGTGGGGGTATGGATGATGTACAGGTATGAGGGATAGTACTATATTGTGGGGGATATTACTATAATGTGCAGGGATGGGGGTATAGATGTATGTACAGGTGTGGGGGATATTATTATAATGTGCAGGGGTGGGGGTATAGATGTATGTACAGGTGTGAGTGATAGTACTATATTGTGGGGGATATTATTATAATGTGCAGCGATGGGGGTATTGCTGTAATGTACAGGTGTGAGGGATATTACTAAATTGTGGGGGATATTAATATAATGTGCAGGGATGGGGGTATTGCTGTAATGTACAGGTGTGAGGGATAGTACTATATTGTGGGGGATTATTATAATGTGCAGGGATGGTGGTATAGGTGTAATGTACAGGTGTGAGGGATATTACTAAATTGTGGGGGATATTAATATAATGTGCAGGGATGGGGGTATTGCTGTAATGTACAGGTGTGAGGGATAGTACTATATTGTGGGGGATTATTATAATGTGCAGGGATGGGGGTATAGGTGTAATGTACAGGTGTGAGGAATAGTACTATATTGTGGGGGATATTACTATAATGTGCAGGGGTGGGGGTATTGCTGTAATGTACAGGTGTGAGGGATAGTACTATATTGTGATGGACATTAATATAATGTGCAGGGATGGGGGTGTTGCTGTAATGTACAAGTGTGAGGGATATTACTAAATTTTGGGGGATATTAATATAATGTGCAGGATTGGGGGTATTGCTGTAAGTACAGGTGTGAAGGATAGTAGTAAAGTGCATCCAGAAAGTATTCACAACGCTTCACTTTCTCCACATTTTGTTATGTTACAGCCTTATTCCAACATGGAATAAGTTCATTTTTGTCCTCAAACTTCTACACACAATACCTCATAATGACAACGTGTTAAAAGTTTTTTTGAGATTTTTGCAAATTTAATTAAGAAAAAAACACTAAGAAATCACATGTACATAAGTATTCGCAGCCTTTGCCATGAATCTCAAAACTGAGTTCAGGTGCATCCTGTTTCCACTGACTATCTTTGAGATGTTCCTACAGCATAATTGGAGTCCACCTGTGGTAAAATCAGTTGATTGGATATGATTTTGAATGGCATACACCTGTCTATATAAGGTCCCACACTTGACAGTGCATGCCAGAGCACAAACCAAGCATGAAGTGCAAGGACTTGTCTGTAGACCTCTGAGACAGGATTGTCTCGAGGCACAAATCCAGGGAAGGGTAGAGAAAAATGTCTGCTGCTTTGAAGGTCCCAATGAGCACAATGGCCTCCATCATCCGTAAATGGAAGAAGTTCGGAACCACCAGGACTCTTCCTAGAGTCATCTAAACTGAGCAGTAGGTGGAGAAGGGCCCTAGTCAGGGAGGTGACCAAGAACCCGATGGTCACTCTGTCAGAGCTACAGCATTCCTCTGTGGAGAGAGGAGAACCTTCCAGAAGGACAACCATCTCTGCAGCAATCCACCAATCGGGCCTGTATGGTAGAGTGGCCAGACGGAAGCCACTCCTTAGTAAAAAGCACACGAGAGCACCGCCAGGAGTGTTTTTAAATACACCTGAAGGACTTTCGGACCATGAGAGACATGAGATGAGATTGAACACTTTGGCGTGAATGCCAGGCGTTATGTTTGGAGGAAACCAGGTACCGCTCATCACCAGGCCAATACCATCCCTAGAGTGAAGCATGGTGGTGGCAGCATCGTGCTGTGAGGATGTTTTTCAGCTGCAGGAATTGGGAGACTAGTCAGGATAGAGGTTCATTTTTGGGGGATATTATCATAATGTGCAGGGGTGGGGGTATTGCTGTAATGTACAGGTACTAGGGATAGTACAATATCGTGGGGATATTATTATAATGTACTGGGGTGGGGTATTGCTATAATTACTTTTGTAATAATGTAATTTTTTTAATTAATTAAAAAAAAGGAATTAAGTTGAATAGTTTTAGTCTTTAGTTGTTTAATGAACAAAAGGAGAAAATAATCTGCTGCCCCGGCACACTGGCATCATTGTGCCAATCATAGGGTCTGTGATGCCGCATAATGGCGGACAGGGGTCGCTGCATTATATAGGGATTATGGTATATGTTTGGGCTAATAAATTCTGGACACTTTACAACACAATGAGGATGCTTTTCATAGGAAACAGGGGCGATCATGCCCTATATTGGGGTATTATATTGAGCAATGGGGTTACTCCAGTGGTTACGTTTTTTTCTCCATTGAATTTATTTTATTTATTTATTAACAGTTTCTTATATGGCGCAGCATATTCCGTTGTGCTTTACAATTGGAACATTAACAGAACAAAACTGGGTAATAACAAACAGATATATAGGTAGGAAGGCCCTGCTCGCAAGCTTACAATCTATAGGGAAATAGGCATTGAAACACAAGGATAGGTGCTAAATATTGCATTTTGGTCCAGCCAGAATGCAGAGTTTCTTGGTGGGCTGCATGATCCAGTCACACAGGAATATCGACCAAATGTCATGAGGATGTGAGAGAAAGACAATGTGTGAGATTGTGTGTGGACTGTAAAAGGGGATGTAATTAGATATGGAAGCTATGAAGGTTATGTGGTAGGTTCTGGAATCTGATAAGCTTGCCTGAAGAGGTGATTTTTCAGGGAACGCTTGAAGGATTGGAGACTAGAAGAAAGTCTTATTGTGCGAGGTAGGTCATTCCATAGAGTGGGTGCAGCGCGAAGAAAGTCCTGTAACCGTGAATGGAAGCAAGTAATGCATGGGGATGAGAGACGCAGATCTTGTGCTGAGCGGAGAGGTCGGGTTGGGAGATATTTTGAGATGAGTGAAGAGATGTATGTTGGTGTGGTTTGGTTAATAGCCTTATGTGTAAGTGAAAGTATTTTGTATTGAATACGGTAGAAAACCGGCAACCAATGGAGGGACTGACAGAGCGGGGCAGCAGAAGAAGAACGTTTCGCAAGGAAGATAAGCCTCGCAGCTGCATTCATAATGGATTGTAATGGTGATAGCCTGTTTTTGGGAAGACCAGTAAGGAGGCTATTGCAATAGTCAATGCGGGAAATAATAAGTTCATGGATTAGAGTTTTTGCAGTGTCTTGTGTGAGATATGGTCGAATTTTGGATATGTTTTTTAAATGTATGTAACATGATTTTGAGACAGATTGAATATGAGGAACAAAGGACAGTTCAGAGTCAAGGATGACACCAAGGCAGCGAGCTTGTGGGGCAGGGTGGATGGTCGAGGTATCAACAGTGATAGAGAGATCAGGTTGGTAAATGTTATTGGCCGGTGGAAATATAATTAATTCTGTTTTAGAAATATTAAGTTTCAGGTGGTGAGATGACATCTAAGATGAAATGGCAGAAAGACATTCAGTGACACGGACCAGCACAGATGGTGATAAATCTGGGGAGGATAGGTAGATATGAGTATCATCCGCATACAGATGGTACTGAAATCCAAAAGAGCGGATTAGTTTGCCAAGAGAGGTGGTATAGCTTGAGAATAACAGGGGACCTAAGACAGAGCCTTGCGGTACTCCAACTGATAGAGGTAGCGAAGAGGAGGCAGAATCAGAAAAACGAACAGTAAAAGAGCGATCAGATAGGTAGGATGAGAACCAAGAAAGAGCCGTGTCCTTAAGACCTAGGGATTGCAGTGTTTGTATGAGAAGAGAGTGGTCAACAGTGTCAAAATCAGCAGAGAGATCTAGAAGAATTAGGAGTGAGTATTGGCCTTTAGCCTTGGCAGTGACAAGATCATTTACTACCTTAGTCAGTGCTGTCTCTGTGGAGTGTTGGGACCGAAAGCCGGACTGAAGTGGGTCTAATAAGTTGTGTGAGTTAAGAAAGTGTGTGAGGCGGGTGTAGACAAGTCTCTCAAGTAGCTTGGAGGGGCATGGGAGCTGGGAGATAGGACGGTAATTTGAGAGAGTATTAGGGTCAGAATAAAAGTTGTTAAATAAAGACCGGTTCTTGGGACCCTTTTGTCCACAGCCAATTAATTACTGTGTTGAGAAATATTCTTTCTGAGAGCTGCCATGTACTACATGCTGTACACAGTGAAGATGGTAGCCTCTGCGTACAGGATTGGACAACTACTTGTGAAGCCACGATGGTACTATGGAGGGGTGGACATATCAGAGCTTAGTGTAGGCAGTTGGGGTCTGCAGTGGATCAGTATCATCTGATGTCATATAGGGGGTCTCCAGGTGAGATTGTAGGTAGCCACATTCACCTATAGCTCCAGCCACCGGGTGTCATCAGCTATCGGCATCGTCCATCTACATTTCCAATCAGTAAGGTTCATCGACTGCTGGCTCTTTACAAACAGGCTGGGACAAATAGCCAGTAGGATAAGAAAGATGTAAAGTCTTAATAGAGAAATATTGGGTAGGAATCCAATATTTCAGGAGTAGAAAATTATAAAACACCCTCCAGCCTCTCGCACCTGTAATGCCAGGAGGACGGCCATGGAAGAGGATGTGGGTGTGACTTTCTGACAATTCACACCATCAAGTGGGTGGAGCAAACGTGTAACATAGCGCTAATTTAATGGTGTCATCACACCTCTGCCCTATCAGTATTTGCTGAGGTGCTTAGGGTTAAAAGGTCAGAATGACATCACGTCCCTGCCCAGCTTTTAGGCAGGTAATCATACCTAGTCTCTCGGGAGTCTGAGAGGTCTCCTCCTAATTCGCGTGTCTACCAGGTCTTTCCATGGTACTAGGGAACCAGGACAATATTAGGACAGAGATTGTCCCCCCCCCCCCTACACGTGAAGTCATAACATCACATGCGCTGCAGAAAGGCGAACGGAAGCAGGAAGCCGGCCAGCACCTCTCAAATGCATCACAAACCTTGCGCCCTCTGCAGCGGCACCGACAAAATCGCTTTCAATATTGTCCTCTATGCAACTATTCAGTGGAGATTTCAAAATAAAAGGGTGAGGTGGAAGCATCATGAAATATAGATTAACTGTAATTGGTGGGAAATATAAGTCAGCAGAAGCCAGAGGGTAAATGGATTTAGTAGACCAGTCTGGCGTGGATAAGGGCCTGCTGAGAGACACCATTCCCCTATTACTGGAATACATATTATGCTTCCGTCATCTTCCTAAAGTTGGGCTCACACAATGGAAGGCCATCCACTGCTCCTAATTTACTGTATAAAAATAGCTCGTGCTGCAACGGGCTCGGCATCAGTTCAGAGACGTGACTGTGAGAAGGCTAATGATGTCGACTTTCCTAGTCTTGCCGATATTTTTATCCATTATGTAGGGATGAGTCAGTGGATTTCACACCCACATCCTGGCACATGTTTGTGTCACCAGCGACAGCTCTGCCCCATTAAAAGGCTTATGATGCACAGCAAACTTAACGGTACAAAACAAACAAGTCAGGATAGAGATGAGCGAGGTTTATGCAGTAAGCATAGGATAGATAATCCCAATATCCATGTGGGGTTCAATTATATTGTGTGTGCAATACTGTAAGTTGGGATGAACTGCACACAACCTAGAAGAGCTAAGGAAAACGTATCCAATGTTGCCTGATTTTGTGGTGCGCATGATATAATCACAGTACGTAATGTGCCACGGGGCAGGTGCAATCTCAGATGTTGCGCCTGGAGGTGCGTCTTCGTATGCACAGCAGCGGATCAGAGCCGCAGAAGGTGGGGGCATCCCCGTAGGGAGCCCATCAACCGCGGCATTTGAATAAAGACTCAACTGTGCCCACCTCTAAATCAGACCCAATATTTATATAAAGGTACTAAAAGTTAACTAGTCATTGCCATGACATTTTTAGTAAAAACAATTGTAGTGCAGGTGTGTTTGGGTGCAAGTCATACCTTGCTTACTCTCCCGGAATTTGCGGAAGACTCCAAAATTTGGGGGGTGGGGTTCTCCCACCTCTCTAGCGAGTAGACAACCCTCGAGCGTCTCCAGTGAAGCAAACGGGGGATGTGATGAGGTAACTGCAGCCAGGGGCGCCGAGAGGGGGGGGGAGCGGGTACAGATTACCCGGGCCTGGGCTTCCTGAGGGGCCCGGGTCCGACGCCGCCCCCCCTCCCTCGCAGCAGCCACAGCAGTCTCCTATGCCTGTGCGGGGGAGCGATCACACTGATCGCGCCCCCCCTGGCTTTGCGCCGGGCTGAGGGGGCTCAGAGCGCCCCCCTCCCCGGCGCAAGCGGTGCTGCAAATCTTTTTTATTTATTTTTTTTCGGCAAGGGGACGTGGCCACGCCTCCCGAGATTAGGCCACGCCCCCTATTACCGTGGCCCGCCTTGGCTCTTGGCGGCCCTGACTGCAGCTGTAAGTCACTGGGGAGGGGGCTATAATGACGCAATTCATAGCACCACTACCCCTCCCTCCCAACCTGTATCACCCCCGATGGTTAGCGCACATCTCCGATGTTTGGAGGACTGCGCATGCGCAGAAGGTGTACTGCACACGTTCAGTACACCTGCGCCATTTGGGAGGTGAAGCAAGGGGCATTCGCTGGCAGCGTTTCCGGAAATGGGGGCGTGTCGCCCCTGTTTTCCAGGAGGGACGAGGCCAGGGTCTGCGTGGGTGCATGCAGACTTACAGGCCTCGCAAGCCGCCAGGACCCGGCCAGGCTGCGGGAAGCTTTAGCTACCGCAGCCTGGCCAATGGAACATCAATAACAATTGTGATTGTTTCGATGGGAAATGATGGTGACCCCAGGCTGCGACCTGGGTCGCTGCGCTGTGAACATGCAAATGCAGCAAGGAAGTGTGTGACACCTTCTTCTGCATTTGCATTCTAAATGAACGGAATTGCAGAGACGCTTGTGTGCGCTTGTGCGCGTCTGTGCAATTCCATCATTCTCTGAATTAGGCCCTTGGTTAGTGAAGCCAATGGATGACCACACACCTTGGCAGATTGTGGTCATTGGCCAACTGGACTTGCAACTAGTCAACACCAATCGGGACTGCCCGTAAAAGCAGTGATACATAGCCAATTGTTCTAGAACTACCACCATGGCCACCCAAAATTGTGCTTTTATGGGAAGTTCCACTATTTAGAATGTCAAAAAAATTTGTAAAAAAACAAAAGAATTACAACAGGGATGGCACAATGAATGAAAACATTCAAATTGTCGAGTCAACCTTTTAAAAAGCAGTTGTCCATTACTGCCCATACCTTTGTTCCTCTCTCCTGTTTGTCCAATAGCTTTGCACATTCCAAGCAGACTAATACACTATATTGTATTGCACAAAGTATGAATATACTAAATAAAATCAACTGCTGATAAAAAATGATATCATCACATTGGCATGTAATGCCATTTGCTCTGAACTCTGACACCTCCCACCTGTATTAGTGATGTCACTTTCAGAGAGTTCTGACATAGCACACATAGGGCCTGATTCAGAGCCACTCGCTCGCAAGCGGCCCGATGTTCTGCATATGCGCATGCTTCGTTGTGCGCAAACTATACACTGCATTCGCAGCCCTCTTGCTCGCTCAGCAAAGGCATCCCAGGGTAATGAGTGACAGGAGAGGCCATTTGTGGGTGGTAACAGGGGCAGGACACTAATACGGAGGGTTGGAGATGCAAACACAGGCGTGCCTGGGTGTTTCAACCTCGTTTTCAGAGGCGTGCATAATTAACAGACAGCGTCATAGTACACGTCACTTGCCATTTTTTTAACCTGATTTCCTCACAATGCTTGCGGTAGGGTAAAGCTCCCGCAAGCACTGCGTTAGTATACGATGGTTCTCGATGTACCAATGTTTTAATACAATTCCAGGAGATTATGTGTGCTGGTGAGCGGCTCTGGTTTTGCGGTTGGGCGTACACTCACACAAATTGACCACTCGCTAGGACATGGTGGGCGTGCTTATGCCTCGGCAGGGGATCGCTTCACGTGGTATTACTTTGAAAATTTTGCATACGCATCTAATGAGCGTACGCAGATAGCGAGCGGGTCTGAATCAGGCCCATAGCACACATAGGACCTCATTCAGAGCCGCTCGCAAAATGCGAGCGCTCGCTCTGAATGAGGGCGGCCGATTCACATTTAAAATTCGGCCTCCTGGCCGCTCGCTAAGCTGTGGGTGACTACCCACAGCTTTAGCGAGTGACCAGGTTGATGGTCGCGATGGTCGAGACCATCACGACCATCGGGGCTTGCGACGAGACCCTTGTGGTAGGGTCTCGTCTGCCGCAAGCCCCATTGAGCTTTCGGCTCTAATAGAGCCGGAAGCTCACCACTGACATCACGAATGATGTCAGTGGGGCCGCTCCCAAACGGAAGGCGTTCCTTCGGGAATGCCTCAGGTTGGCCAGCCACCCCGCCTACAAAACGTTGCGAGCTGTCGATCACCATCGACAGCCGCACCTTTTGTAGTGAGCCCCGGAGCGAGAGAATTTCTCTCTCGCTCTGGGGCTTGCGCACGTGCAGTGCGGCCGCTGCGCGTGCGCATGGCCTCAACATCGACCCGCTTGTGAGCGGGTCCGAATGAGACCCATAGTCTTCCAGCACTTTTGTTATTTTCCATACTTATCGCATAGCACCTCATGAGGACAATACAGACACTCCTGGTAATCACCCAATAACAACAGAATGCTAGTATCCACAGAAAAAAAAATATAATAGTATAGAAGAAAGGAAAAAAAGGCGCTCAGGCCACATAAGAAAGAAAATTGTGGCATATGTTGCGCCACAAATATAATCTAAATGCGATTAGAACTTTATATCTCCCCTTAGTTTAAATCCTGATTTTCAGGAAGGACAAGCCAGCTACCCCTATAATGTGTGGAGAATAGGCGGGGTGACCAATTTCGGCTTTCTTGTTGACGCAGAGCGCCATCGACCTCTCACGTTCCAGGAAGCATCTGATAAATATCCAGTCTTAGTGGGACACCCAATGGCATTTCTTTTACCAGTTTAGTTATCAGATGTTTTTCTCCGGTGATTGGGATAATTCATATAGATAAACTGCTGCAGGAACAACCTTTGGGTGGAGGGGCTATCTCGTTAGCTTAGCAGAGGCTTCAGACTCCAATAGATCACTCCAATATTTCAAGGAGGCATTAAGGGTTGGTCATCCCAAATTCATGGTCTACAAATAGAAGCCCACTGTAGATCATTTTCTTCTGTATTGTACACAGAGATGTTCCTCAATATCCTCCACAAAACTTAGGCCCTCATTCAGAGCCGGACGCAATTAGCGCTCGCTCGTCCTGAAAAAAGGGGTGGCTATTCAAATGAACCGTTCGCTGTTTGCGGTCTGTTCACGCCTCTATGTCTGAACAAGCGAACAAAACTTGCGGTCGTTTTTTGGGAAACTACACCCCCTGGCCGCTCGCATCCTACATCATGTCCGCTATTTATTAGATTAATCGAGCACATCGACCAGGGTATGAGCTGCTCGCTATTCTTGTGGTCGGTTTTTGCTACCACAATTTTGCGAGCAGTTCTGGCTATAAAATAACCCAGTGACGTGGTTAATGACGCTGCTGTTTTAATTATGCACACCCATAAAACGCCCGTTTTGACCTTTAAGCACGCCTGCGTTCTGATTTCCACTCCCCGTTTTCAAGCACCTTCCCCTGTTACCACCCACATACGCCTCCTCGTGTCACTCAAATTAGCAGGCATTCGCTATTTTGCGAGCACATGAATTTTGACCGCACTGACTGGTTCGCGCATGCGTATAATGATCCGTACGCCTGCGCAGTTGGCCAAACATCGCTCGGAGCAAACGAGCTGACGCTTACGAGTGGCTCTGAATCAGGCCCTTAGCTCTCACCTAACAGACGGTTTCAGATCGGTCTCTCCATGTCGCATATGTGCTTTAAATGCGGAGCCCCTCAGGCAGATCTGATTCCCTGTCTTTGGACCATACTTACCGACTTTTCATTCATCTTTTCCGGGAGCAGCCTGGTCATCTCTGCTTCGGGGGGCAGGGCCAGACTTCAGCTGTCATTAGGCAATTCGCGTCGTTTAGCTCCCCCCCTGCATACGGACCCTCAAATTTGTCCTAAAATCTCCCCATCCTGCCCACTTCACTAGGAGGTAGGTGGGATGTGGGAGATATGCCTACTCTTTCGGGGGTGTGGGGGGTTACCCGAATATTTGGGAGCCTCCCACGACTCCCGGGAGAGTAGGCATGTATGCCTTGGACCTGTCCCATAATACGCCAGTTCTGGGTCCGTGTTCATATAGTGTTCACTCTAGCTCCGGCGACAGGCAGGGCGCCGGAGCTAGAGAGGGCACTTCCGTGCGCACGCAAGCCCGAAAAGGGGGCATGGCCATTGAAAAGGGGGCGTGTCTATAAGACGCGTCCCCTTTTTGTCACTCTTGGGGGCGTGCCCGGCACTTACGGACACGCCGGGCAGCCCCCAAGTGCTGCCGACAGGGAGAATAGATGCCGGGCGCATGCGCCCAGCGTCTATTCTCCAGCGGTGACCAGGTCACCGCACATTTCCCCACCCGCGGGACACTGCGACCCGTGGGTGAAGACGGCACTCACAGGCTGTTAGGGCAGGGCGCTTTTTGCCCTCCTTCTGGAGGGCAGGGCACCGCGCCCCGCTAAAACAGCCTAGCAGGAACGTTATTCATACATACTCAGTGGAACACCTAATACTTACCCTTATCACCGGAATGGACTCATTTTGGAATCATCTCCCAGGACATATGAGTAACTAGAGGGTGTCAGAAATTATTATTATCACTAGCAGTAAGCGCAGCGGCAAGAAAAGCCATATTACATACCTGGATACATCCTGAGCCCCCCTCTTTCGGCCTATTTAAGGCCAAGCTCTATTATCTTTTTAGGATGGAGTAGGTGGGAACTACATTAGAGAGGGAAACAAAAGTCGAACAGTATGGGAGAAGCTTATAGCGACACTTTCTGCAGCTGTTCTATCCCAAATTCATAGCTCTATTTCAAATACCACCTGGTATATGCTTTTCATGGTGGTCAATGACCCTGCAATAGCTGTGTAATTTTACATTACAAAAAAATACATTTATTACAGAAATGGGGGATTGCTTTGGATCGGGGGATTGAGGCGAGCAAGCAGATTTCTCTTATAATGATAAACTTCACTAGTGTAATGTATTGACTTGTTGTATACAATAATACTTTGTTCTATTCTCAAAATCAAGAAATGTATCCGTTGATGGTTATTGTACGCATTATTTTTATGATATTTTCATGTAACACTCATTGATTTAATAAAAATATAAAAAAAAATAATAAATAAAAAATGCAAGGACATCCCAGAAAGTACAATAGAGAAGAAGAAAAGAAAAAAACTGAATGTTAAGGATAATCGAGCACTGATAAAAATTGTCATCATGTTGGTGTGCACCCGTGTACCTCGGTGCTAAAGAGCCCAGCGCATTCTTACCAGTGAGTCTTAATAATAAAAATAATCATTTTAAAAAATGTACACGCTACCTGATCCACCCCCAAATACAAAAATTATGATTTCAGCCCTCTATAAAGTTTAAAAACACCATTACCGGTACGTGAGCAAGTGCGTTAGGTCCGTCATGCACACGTGCAACGACTAACGCAGTGATGTGTGCAGCCCATACCTCAACCAGTGTCTGGTCCGCGCCACAACATCTGGGAGAACTAAAGGTTGGTGCGTGAAGGAGAAAGAAAGAATGGAAGGAAGAGGAAGAATGAAAGAAAAAGGAAGAAGAAGAATGAAAGGAAGAGGAAGAATGAAAGAAAAAGGAAGAATGAATGAAAGGAAGAGGAAGAATGAATGAGGAGGAGAAGCTGAGTGCCAGAGAAAGAGAAACAGATAGAGGAGGGAGGAGAGAGATGGAGTAAGAGGGGGAGAGAGAGGAGAAAAAGAGGGGGGCACCCATGTACCTCGGTGCTAAAGAGCCCAGCGCATTCTTACCGGTGAGTCTTAATAATAATAATCATTTAAAAAAATGTACACGCTACCTGATCCACCCCCCGAAAGGAAGATGAAGAATGAAAGAAAAAGGAAGAGGAAGAATGAAAGAAAGAGTAAGAATTAAAGAAAAAGGAAGAGGAAGAATGAAAAGAAGAGGAAGAATGAAAGAAAAAGGAAGAGGAAGAATGAAAGGAAGAGGAAGAATGAATGAAAGAAAGGAAGAGGAAGAATGAAAGAAAGAGTAAGAATGAAAGAAAAAGGAAGAGGAAGAATGAAAGGAAGAGGAAGAATGAAAGAAAAAGGAAGAATGAATGAAAGAAAGGAAGAGGAAGAATGAAAGGAAGAGGACGAATGAATGAAAGAAAGGAAGAGGAAGAATGAATGAAAGAAAGGAAGAGGAAGAATGAAAGAAAGAGTAAGAATGAAAGAAAAAGGAAGAGGAAGAATGAAAGAAAGGAAGAGGAAGAATGAAAGGAAGAATGAATGAAAGAAAGGAAGAGGAAGAATGAAAGGAAGAGGACGAATTAAAGAAAAAGGAAGAATGAATGAAAGAAAGGAAGAGGAAGAATGAAAGAAAAAGGAAGAATGAATGAAAGAAAGGAAGAGGAAGAATGAAAGGAAGAGGACGAATGAAAGAAAAAGGAAGAATGAATGAAAGAAAGAGGAAGAATGAATGAGGAGGAGAAGCTGAGTGCCAGAGAAAGAGAAACAGACAGAGGAGGGAGGAGAGAGATGGAGTAAGAGGGGGAGAGAGAGGAGAAAAAGAGGGGGGCATGCTGAAGAGTGAGAGGAGGACAGAGAGATAGTAGAGGGACAGAAAAGGGGGAATAGAAAAAGAGAAAAGGAGAAGAGAAAAAGGAGGAAGGGAGTCAGAAGGAGGAAGAGAAATAGATAGAAGAGGGAGCAGAGAGATGAGGAGAAGGGGAGAGAGAGAGGAGAAAAAGAGGGAGAGAGGAGAGACAGAGACCAACACGCCATGAGTATTGCAAAAAAGAGAATTTATTGAAAAAAGTTTAGAAAACCTGTCATTCCATAAGTGTATAAGATACTTATCAGTACGGCTGAGATATAGTCATAGTGACAACAGCACTGACCCGACAGCTGTTTCGGTGTGAAATCAACACCTTTCCCATCAGCACCAGCAGGAGAAATAACTAGTATTTTACCCCCCAAGAGCATAAGGCAACATCAAGGATTTAAGGCTTACGAGTGAGAAGCTCGGTGCGTTGTGCGCTGTTTGTCCTGCTTTGAAAGGAGCAGTGTAAAAATATGTCTTTTGTTTGAGGAGACACTTACTGGGAACACCCTGCGGTGCAGATTACTTTTAATTATGTGACATAGAGCCGGTTCCAGTAGATTATTTAAAATTGCATCTCATTTGGTATCCGATGTCTTATCAGCCAGACCTGGAAAACAGGAGCTGGTTTTAATAAGCAGTTACAGCTCAGTGGCTGCTGTATGTGTACCTTGCTCTTATCACCCCCTATCAGGAGTGCGGCAGTAACAAGGAGACTGCCTCCGACTACTACACGCTGACTTTTATATATAAACCAAACAGAGCATGGAAAACCTACGTAAATGGAATTAAAATTTACAGCCCGTTATAAGATGCCTTAAAGAAATATTTTGATATATTGTAGTAGAGGGTTAACTGATCTGTGTTACTGCGCTTTGTCTAGATCTCAGAACAGAATCAGTCATTAGTTGCTCTCTGCAGGCTGCCTTATTATTGTGAGAGCCCAAACCACTGATAAGCATGGGCAAGCGCAGGATCTTGGAAGGGAAATTACCACTGTAAAAGGAATGTGAACTATCACAGTACCCAGGGCAGGACAGAGGTGACAAGGCCAGTACAGAGGTGACAGTGGCAGGATAGAGGTGACAGGGAAGTGGTGGCAGGGGCAAGACAAAGGTGACAGGAATAGGATAGAAGTGACAGGGCCAGGACAGAGGTGACAGGGACAAGACAAAGGTAACAAGGCCAGTACAGAGGTAACAGGGACAAGACCGAGGTGACAAGGCCAGTACAGAGGTGACAGTGGCAGGATAAAGGTGACAGGGAAGTGGTGGCAGGGGCAAGACAAAGGTGACAGGAATTGGATAGAAGTGACAGGGCCAGGACAGAGGTGACAGGGACAAGACAGGTGAAAGGGGCCAGGACAGAGGTGACAGGGACAGGACAGATGTGACAAGGCCAGGACAGATGTGACAGGGACAGGATAGAGGTGACAGAACTAAGACAGTGGTGACAGAGACAGGATAGAGGTGACAGGGCTAGGACAGTGGTGACAGGGACAGGATAGAAGGTGACAGGACTAGGACAGTGGTGATAGAAGCAGGATAGAGGTGACAGACAGGATAGAGGTGACAGGGACAGGATAGAGGTGACAGGGACAGGATAGAAGGTGACAGGACCAGGACAGTGGTGACAGAGACAGGATAGAGGTGACAGAGACAGGATAGAAGGTGACATGGATAGGATAGAGGTGACAGGGACAGGATAGAAGGTGACAGGACTAGGACAGTGGTGACAGAGACAGGATAGAGGTGACAGAGACAGGATAGAGGTGACAGGGACAGGATAGAAGGTGACAGGACTAGGACAGTGGTGACAGAGACAGGATAGAGGTGACAGGACTAGGACATTGGTGATAGAGACAGGATAGAGGTGACAGGACTAGGACAGTGGTGACAGACAGGATAGAGGTGACAGGGACAGGATAGAAGGTGACAGGACTAGGACAGTGGTGATAGAGACAGGATAGAGGTGACAGGGACAGGATAGAGGTGACAGGATCAGGATAGAAGGTGACAGGACGAGGACAGTGGTGACAGAGACATGATAGAGGTGACAGGACTAGGACAGTGGTGATAGAGACAGGATAGAGGTGACAGGACTAGGACATTGGTGATAGAGACAGGATAGAGGTGACAGGACTAGGACAGTGGTGATAGAGACAGTATAGAGGTGACAGGGACAGGATAGAGGTGACAGGATCAGGATAGAAGGTGACAGGACGAGGACAGTGGTGACAGAGACATGATAGAGGTGACAGAGACAGGATAGAGGTGACAGGGACAGGATAGAGGTGACAGGACTAGGACAGTGGTGACAGAGACAGGATAGAAGGTGACAGGACCAGGACAGAGGTAACAAGGACAGTATAGAAGGTGACAGGACTAGGACAGTGGTGACAGAGACAGGATAGAGGTGACAAGGACAGGATAGAAGGTAACAGGACCAGGACAGAGGTGACATTGACAGGATAGAAGGTGACAGGACTAGGACAGTGGTGACAGAGACAGGATAGAGGTGACAGAGACAGGATAGAGGTGACAGGACTAGGACAGTGGTGACAGAGACAGGATAGAAGGTGACAGGACCAGGACAGAGGTAACAGGGACAGGATAGAAGGTGACAGGACTAGAACAGTGGTGACAGAGAGAGGATAGAGGTGACAGGACCCAGAGAGAACAGAGACGAACGGCAGAGAGGGTTGACAGGGCCAGGAAAGAGGGGACAGGGGTGACAGGACCAAGACAGAACTGAGGGGACAGCAGAGAGGGGTGATGGGGGAGTGTTCGGATAAATGCAGGCGTGTCTGTCTGTTTGAACCCCGTTGCGTGGGCGTGCACAAATTAGCCATAGTGATTGCATACGCAGATTGAGTACTCACTGCGTGTAATGAGGTTAGCAATTTGTAAGTGATGTCTGCGCTGCTGTAATTCTGCGCGAGGGACCGATGATACTCGATGTTACCGATGTTTATGAAGCTTTGAAAAGTATTACGGATGTGAGACAGCAGTAGTGGGAGGTGGTGGGCGTCTCTATGCTGTTAGTGCGATGGCATTGTGATTGCAATCATTAGTATATTTTCCTAGCAGACCTGCGTGCGATTACTGAGCTGCAATCGCAATAGCGATCCATGATGAATCAGGCCCTTAGACCGTACAATACACCTCCTCCTCCTTGAAATGCAGGGGCTGTGCAGCCTACTGGCTTAAAGCACAGCCCCATGCCATGTGCACCCGCCACCTTTCAAAGTTTTTTTTGGGAGGGGGGGAGGCTAGCGGGGAGGCTTTTCTGTTTGGTATTCCAAGAGATGAACTCTTTGGGCACAAAGAAGTACGGCAACTCCCAACAGTGTGTGTGTATCTGTGTCAGTGTGTGCATGTGTGCTGAGAGACAATGCGGGGGGGCGGGGGTGTGATGGTGTGGCTGAGAGATGACTTAGGGAAGGGTGATGGTGTGCTGAGAGATGACTTAGTAGGGAGATGATGGTATGCTGAGAATTGTGGCGAGAGCTGATGGTGTGCTGAGAATTGACGCGAAGGGGGAGATGATGGTGTTCTGAGAGTTGATGCAGCAGGGAGATGATGTGGTGCTGAGAGACGACTCGGGGGAGATGATGTAGTGCTGAGGGACAACTCAGGGGAGAGATGATGGTGTACTGAGAGTTGACGTGGGGGGGCGGTGATGGTGTGCTGAGAGACAATGCGGTGGGGAGATGATGGTGTGCTGAGAGTTGACACAGGAGGGAGATGATGGTGTGCTGAGAGTTGACACAGGGGAGGAGGTTGATGGTGTGCTGAGAAACGCAGGAGGGAGAATATGGTGTGCTGAGAGACAATGCAGGGGGGAGAATATGGTGTGCTTAGAGTTGACGCAGGGGGTGGTGATGGTGTGCTGAGAGACAATGCGTTGGGGAGATGATGGTGTTCTGAGAGTTGACGCACAGGAGGAGGTTGATGGTGTGCTGAGAAACACAGGGGAGAGGTGATGGTGTGCTGAGTTGATGAAGGGGGGGCTGTGATGGTATGCTGAGAGACGATGCAGGGGGCAGGCAATGGTGTGGCTGAGAGACGATGCAGTGAGGGAGATGATGGTGTGGCTAAGAGACGATGCAGTGAGATGATGGTGTGACTCAGAGATGCAGGGGGAAGGACGTTACACAGGGGGCACGAGTCTGGTTGAACCACTGTTGTATGATGATGACCTTGTTAATATTCCTACACAAACAGGCATCTTCGATGTACACATTTCTTCAGAGGTTCCACATTGTAAGAAGCCACCGTATAGGTAAGGTGCATATGAAATGGAAAGGAATGTGATAAGAAATGGGTGGCTTGTGATGTTGACACGCCCATTTTCAGTAGCCACACCCCTTCTGATATGTGACCACGACCATGTTTTGGCACGCAAAATATGTTTTGCTGTGTGGTGGTGGTGGGGGGCACCAATCTTAAGCTTGCCCTGGGCTCTGAAGACCCTAGTTATGCCACTGACTGTCACATTTGGAGCGAGAGCTACTGTAGCTGGAACATCGGTGGAAGCGTTTCTGGACAGGTCTGTTAGATGCTTCACAACCTCTTTTAAAGTCTCACGGTCTTGGTGCTGTTGCCTGCAGAGTTCCTCAACAGCCAATTGCTGTTGTATGTGGTTTTTCTCGATAGTCACTTGCTGTGCCCTGGTGGCTTCCTGCTGAGCCGCTGTAGCCTGTAGCAAGGCCTTAAAAATGTCCTCCGTGTTATCTTTGGGTGTAGGGTTGAAGCAGAATCTGGCTTCCCTAAGCATCTACCGACACCAACACCATGGATTTCACTGTATTTAAGTTGATGTCCACAACAACAAACTGGTGTCTGTCACTTTAAATTTTACTTTTTTCCTGGGGCTGAAATTTCTGTGTGTTGCCCACATTCTCCACCAATTGTGATGCGATCAAGGTTGGAGTGTCCTCTCCTGGGGTAGATGGGCCCTTCCAAACACACAGCAGTCAGGAAACAGCACACCAGTCCAGGGTGTCTGTGTAATTAGCAGAAGCTAGTCTACTGTGCAGTAAAAATAAATCATAAAACAAAATCCTAACCCGTCTGGGTTCTCACTAAACAAACAGGATCCCTCTCTCAACCCGTGGTAGGACCTAATGTCCCTACCACAAACATAGGCATATGCACAGTACTCATGGTCAGGAAATCACAGTGTCTCTTAACAAGCCTGCTTAGGCTGTTTCCCCAAGTAGTGAGACCCTGAGTACAACCCCTGACACACCTTTATCAGCCTCTCACAGGCGCAAGTACTAATTAGCCTGTTTTCAAGCTGAAGACCTGAAATGGGCCTAATGGATCGAGCCCATCCTCACTCTCCATCCATAACCCCAGGAACCCTTAATTGGCTTTTACTTTTACTGCCAGGGTTTTAATACATATGGGTGAGAAACCTGGGATGAAAATAACTCCTGTGTACAATCTTACCTAGTGCTTTTGTCACTATAAAACATACCATTGACAAATTCAGTCTCTTTAGAAAGGCAGGATCCTACCGAGAGATCAATAATATATATGCTTAGGTAAGCAGAGTTCTTATGCACACTTATATAATTTCCATGATCAGCGATCAGTGATACACAGAGTGGGAACTGCTGAGAATCAATGTATTGGCCCATCACTGGTGCGTGTAAGGGAGGGGTTAATCTAGACAAGACACAAATTCCCCCAGCACACTGCAATGGGCCAGCAAATTATATTTCCATCCTATATAATAATAAAATGCAGAGGGCTCAGTTACATACCATTGCAAACATATAGTACGCCACCAGCCACGGCAAGGCGTCCCTGCTCAGGTGGTCCTACACGACACAATAATAGCCCCAATTTGGGTCCTATTTTCATGTGTTTATAAATTGAGAGCCAACTGATGATCAGCGAATTCTAAGCTCTCCGCACAGAACGCGGCCCCACGGCACAATGCTGGCTTGTGATTTTGTTCTCTCATCTCTTCTACTTTACGCTCTAAAATGCTGATACCAACAGTGTCAGCGCTGACACAATCAAGTAATCAGCTTCAGTGAGACTCTGCTTCTCCACCTTGTCTCCCAGCCCCGCTGCAGAGCTTGCCGGCTGTGCTAGTTGAGCTTCTGGTGATGTCATTGCAGAGTGAGAACCCATATAAGGAGCCGTCTTTATGCAGAGAGCGTGCATTAGCAGGCCCGTGTAATTGCTGGTGTGCTGCTATTTAAGTGCTGGGTAGGCACCCTTCAGCAGCACAGTATAGTGGGAAACTAGGATCAGATCCTGCAAAGCTCTGTAAGAATTTTCTCTTTACCAGCTGGAGGCAATTAAAATGGGACGCTGGAGAAATGTTGTGCATCAGAATAAATGGCAGTAGCTTTACTTGGGCCAGGAAAATGTAAGCTTGGCCAAATGCGACCATTTACCAAATGAAAGTACATCTGCTTCTTTATCTGTGTAGAAAATGCTGCGTGTACATAGTATGCAGTATAATCGTGTCCATTGTAGCACCCTGCACCTGTCACAACCCGCTCAGTGCCTCTTTCCTGCCAGGGGTGACGCTCTCTGCGCTGGTGCTTCTAGCACACTCTGGTCTGTATCTCAGCAGTTTGTTGCACCAGCTGAGTGTGCTAGAAGCACCAGAGCAGAGAGCGGCACCCCAGGCAGGAAACTGGTACTGCACGGTTTTTGATAGGTGTAGGGTGCTAGAATGAACACTAGTATAAAATGCTCACTTATTGGTGCCAAAGTGATATGACAGACTATAGGGCGTCCGTCTTAGACACACATGTTATAGGGGTTCGTAACACCTATAAATGGTCGATGACATTACATAACCTAGATGTATAGCCCCTGGTCAGTTCAATATACCTCGAGGGGAGAACTGAGTCAACTGGTCTTCTCAACATAGTGCCCTCCTCCACCTGAATCAGTCTCACCCTGTTTCATGTGGGTTCTTACAATGTCCACCAGTTAGGGAACTCCTACCAGCTGAGTGTGCTAGAAGCACCAGAGCAGAGAGCGATATCTCAGGCAGGAAGCTGGTACTGCACGGGTTGTGACAGGTGTAGTGTGCTAGAATGAACGGGAAGCAGACGGACGGAATCCCGACCGCCGGCTTCCCGACTGTCTAATCCTGGCAAGAGTTAAATGACAGGCGTCGCGATACCGACGCCCGGTTTCCAGATCGAAGGAAAGCAGGGCGCGGACAGCCGAGGAGGGGGGGGAGGGTTAAGTTAGTGGCTCCCGGGGAGGACTTAGGGTTAGGCTAGGGGAAGGGGGGTTAACCCCGGGGGGAGGTTAGGGTTAGGCACCCCCCACGGGAGACTTAGGTTTAGGCAGCGGGGAAGGGGGGTTAGGGTTAGGCATCCCTAAGGGAGGGTTAGGGGGGGGGGATTAGTTAGTTTATACTTACCTGTAGCGCAGTTGGGATCTTCACCTCTGCCGGGCTTCCGCTGTCGGATGATGGGAATGTTGTTATTTGTTCAGCTACAGTCATATTTAGCAGTTATTGGGTTCTACACCAGCTAATTTCATATTGTTGCTTATTGTGGCAATGTGTTTGCAGTGTGCTTGATTGCGCCTGCTGTCTTTTTTTCCGCGCCTGCGCACTATAAGAAATGACAGGGCGAAAATGCAATATCGAGAGGAAATAGAGGTCGCGTCTCGAAAATGATTCCACATGATAGAGCCGTTCTCGCAAAGCTACTTTCATATCTTTACTTTTGATGCATTCCCGCAAATTCTTTAGCGCAATGCGAAATTAGGCGAAGTGGTGCAGGGATGATCTCATTCTTTATGCAAAAATTGATACATGGGCCACCTTTGTACCAGACCTGGTATACTATACTACTTGGCACATGTAACGAAAAGGCTGGTAACCTTCTGGCCTGATAACTTGTGCGTGATGTATAACAATGAGTCTAATCTCTGAGTGTGATGGGAGAGGTGTGACGTAAACGCAAGATGATAATTGGATGAGAACAAGAGAGCACAAAATACTTGACGAATAATAGCAGCCGAACAATACAGTAACAGTATTAATACATGACAATGAAGACGAGGTGACACCTGACTGCGTGTAACACTTTAAATGCAATAGAACATAAATGACAATACAAATGCGAGAGCACTTTATTAAATGTAGTAGGGGTGTGCACCGGCCACTTTTCGTGTTTTGTGTTTTGGTTTTGGATCTGGATCTTTCTTCGTGTTTTGGATCTGGATTGGTTTTGCCAAAACCACCCTTCCGTGTTTTGGGTTCTGGGTTTTGGATCTGTATTTTTTTGAAAAAAAGCATAAAAACAGCTAAAATCACAGAATTTGTAGGTTTTTCTGCTCCTATGCTATTATTAACCTCAATAACCTTAATTTCCACTCATTTCCAGTCTATTCTGAACACCTCACACCTCACAATAGTGTTTTTATGTCCAAAAGGTTGCACCGAGGTAGCTGGATGACTATGCTAAGCGACACGAGTGGGCGGCACAAACACGTGACCCATCTAGGCGTGATACTGCAGTGGCAGACAGGATGGCAGTTTGAAAAACTAGGCCCCAAACTGTACATAATGCAAAGAAAAAAAAGAGGTGCAAGATGGAATTGTCCTTGGGCCCTCCCACCCACCCTTATGTTGTATAAACAGGACATGCACACTTTAACAAACCAATCATTTCAGCGCCAGGGTCTGCCACACAACTGTGGCTGAAATGATTGGTTCGTTTGGGCCCCCACAAAACAAGCTGGCAATTAATGTGTCCCTGCACAAACTGGCTCTACGGAGGCAAGATGTCATTCTCATCCTCCTCATCCACCGATTTCTCACCCTCTTCAGTGTGTACATCCTCATCCTCACAAAGTATTAACTCGTCCCCACTTGAATCCACCACCACAGGTCCCTCTGTACGTTCTGGAGGCTGGTCTCCCTGGAAGAGCTGATAATTCATTTTGATGAACATCATCTTCTCCACATTCTGTGGAAGCAACCTCCTACGCCTTTCGCTGACAAGGTTCCCGGCTGCACTAAACACTCTTTCGGAGTACACATTGGAGGGGGGGCAACTCAGGTAAAATAGAGCCAGTTTGTACAGGGGCCTCCAAATTGCCTCTTTTTCCTGCCAGTACAGGTATGGACTGTCTGACATGCCTACTTGGATGCTGTCACCGATGTAATCCTCCACCATTCTGTCAATGGTGACAGTATCATATGCAGTGACAGTAGACATGTCAGAAATTGTTGCCAGGTCCTTCAGTCCGGACCAGATGTCCAAACTTGGTCCTGCCTGCCCTGCATCACCGCCAGCGGGTTGCTTAGGATACCTAAGTTTTTTCCTGGCAGCCCCAGTTGCAGGAGAAAATGAAGAAGGAGCTGTTGACGTGTCACGTTCCGCTTCAGCTGACAGTGTGTTCACCAGCAGGTCTTTGCACCTCTGCAGGCTTGTGTCGGCCGGAAAGAGAGACACCACATAGGCTTTAAACCTAGGATCGAGCACGGTGGCCAAAATGTAGTGGTCTGATTTCAACAGATTGACCACCCTGGAATCCTGGCAAAGCGAATGAAGGGCTTCATCCACAAGTCCCACATGCCGAGCGGAATCGCTCCGTCTTAGCTCCTCCTTCACTTTCTCCAGCTGCTTCTGCAAAAGCCTGATGAGGGGAATGACCTGACTCAAGCTGGCAGTGTCTGAACTGACTTCACGTGTGGCAAGTTCGAAGGGCTGGAGAACCTTGCACAACACGGAAATCATTCTCCACTGCGCTTGAGTCAGGTGCATACCCCCTCCTTTGCCTATGTCATAGGTGGATGTATAGGCTTGAATGGCCTTTTGCTGCTCCTCCATCCTCTGAAGCATATAGAGGGTTGAGTTCCACCGCGTCACAACCTCTTGCTTCAGGTGATGGCGGGACAGGTTCAAGAGTGTTTGCTGGCGCTCCAGTCTTCGGCACGCAGTCGCTGAATGGCGAAAGTGGCCTGAAATTTTTCGGGCCACCCAAAGCGTCTCCTGCACGCCCCTGTCGCTTTTCAGAAAATTCTGCACCACCAAGTTTATTGTGTGAGCAAAACATGGGACGTGCTGGAATTTGCCCAGATGTAATGCCCGCACAATATTGGTGGCGTTGTCAGATATCACAAATCCCCAGGAGAGTCTAAGTGGGGTAAGCCACTGGGCGATGATTTCCCCCAGTTTCTCTAAGAGGTTGTCGGCGGTGTGCCTCTTACTGAAACCGGTGATACACAGCGTAGCCTGCCTTGTAACGAGCTGGCGTTTCTGAGATGCTGCGACTGGTGACGCTGCTGCTGTTGCTGCGTAAGGTGATACATCTACCCAGTGGGCTGTCACAGTCATATAGTCCTTAGTCTGCCCTGTTCCACTTGTCCACATGTCCGTGGTTAAGTGGACATTGGGTACAACAGCATTTTTCAGGACACTGAGGACACTTTTTCTGACGTTTCTGTACAGTCTCCGTATCGCCAGCCTAGTGAAGTGGAATCTAGACGGGATTTGGAACCGGGGACACACTACCTCCAGCAATTGTCTAAATCCCACTGCACTAATGGCGGATACCGGACGCACGTCTAACACCAACATAGCAGTCAAGGCCTCAGTTATACGTTTTGCTTCAGGATGACTGCTGTCGTACTTCATCCTCCTCGCTAAGGACTGTTGGAGGGTCAATTGTTTAGTAAAAGTAGTGGTGTTCCTACTTCCTCTCTGGGATGATGTACGACTCCCAGCAGCAGCAACAGCAGCAGCGGCAGCAGGAGGCGTAGCAATGCAGGATCCTCCGGAGGAATCCCGGATAGGAGAGTCAGTCATGCCAGTGACATGGCCTGCAGGACTACTTCCGATCCTGACTAAGGAGGAAATTGACGAGGAGGGAGTTGACGGTGTGGTTTGCAGGCGCTTGGATACAACAGGACAACGGGATTTAGGTGTCCCTGGACTGCTTACGGTCTTAGCCAAAGTTTCTGAACTTGACAGTAACTTATTATGAACGCGCTGCAGGTGCCGTATAAGGGAGGATGTTCCTAGGTGGTTAACGTCCCTACCCCTACTTATTCCACCTTTACATAAGGTACATATGGCAAGACAGTTGTTGTCCGGATTTGGGGCCTGATTCAGAGCCGTTCGCTATTTGCGGTCGTTCGTTCAAAAACAAGGGGTGGCTATTCAAATGATCAGTTCGCAAATTGCAGTCTGTTCACACCTCTAAGTCTGAATGAGCGAGCAAAACATACGCTCGTTTATTTGTTAAAAACGCCCCCTGGCCGCACGCACCATACGTCATGTCCGCTATTTATTAGATTAATCGAGTACATCGACCAGCGTATGAACTGCTCGCTATTCTTGTGGTTGGTTTTTGCTACCACAAACTTGCGAGCAGTTCTGGCTATAAAATAACCCAGTGACATGGTCAATGACGCTGCTGTATTAATTATGCACACCCATAAAACGCCCGTTTTGACCTTTAAGCACGCCTGCGTTCGGATCTCCACTCCCCATTTTCAAGCACCTTCCCCTGTTACCACCCACATACGCCTCATTCTGTCACTCAAAATAGCAGGCATTCGCTATATTGCGAGCACATGAATTTCGGCCGCACTGACTGGTTCGCGCATGCGTATAACGATCCGTACGCATGCGCAGATGTGCGAACATCGCTCGGAACGAGCGTACTGCCGCTAGCGAGTGGCTCTGAATGAGGGCCTTGGATAGAAATATTGCCAGACCAAAGAGGTGGAATGTTTGGTCTTCTGCCCAGGCATGACCGTGATGGGCTTTTTCATCCCACGGACAACAACTGTCTCCCCCGGAGCCTGATTTAAACAAACCACATCACCATCAGAATCCTCCTCGCCAACTTCCTCCTCAGCGCCAGCTACACCAGTATCCTCATCCTGTTGTACTTCAACAGTGACATCTTCAATTTGCATATCAGCAAGTGGACTGTGGGTGCTCCTTTCAGCACTTGCAGGGGGCGTGCAAATGGTGGAAAGCGCCACCTCTTCCCGTCCAGTGCTGGGAAGGTCAGGCATCACCACCACACTTGGACTCTCCTTGGGGATTTGTGATATCTTCTTAGAAAGCACAGTTCTTCGCTGTGCTTTTGCCAGCTTAACTCTTTTGATTTTTTTAGTGGGAGGAGGGCTTCCATCGTCATGTGAAGCTGAACCACTAGTCATGAACATACTAGGGATCGACCTTAGCCGTTCCTTGCTACTCCGTGTCGTAAATGGCATATTGGCAAGTTTACGTTTCTCTTCAGATGATTTAAATGTTTTTTTCAAGGTCATGTTCCTGAACTTTGTCATTTGGGATTGTATGTGCCCTCTATTATGACATTGGGCATCGGCCTTGGCAGACAACGTTGATGGCATGTTATCGTCTATGTCATGACTAGTGGCAGCAGCTTCAGCACTAGGAGGAAGTGGTTCTTGATCTTTCTCTATTTTATTTTTATCGGCGAAAGTTTGGTCCTCCATTTATGTTATATCGATTTGATATATACGTGCGGCTAAACACAGAAAATATTTTTTTATTTTTGCTGGAGAGTAGTGCACTTTGTGGGTTACACCAGCCTTTAAGAAATGAGCCAGCCGGCTCTTTACTTATGGGACACAGGCGCACGCTTGGCGCTGCTCCTTTGTTGATGCACGTGCGGCTACTGCGCACACAATTCACAAACACAGAAAATAATTTTTTTTTTGGTTTGGACTGGAGTGTCGTTTGGGGGTTACAGCACCCTTTAACGGTCAAGCCAGACGGCCCTTTACTTATGACACAGGCGCACGCTTGGCACTACTTTGTTGATGCACGTGCGGCTACGGCGCACACAATTCACAAACACAGAAAATATATATTTTTTTGGTTTGGACTGGAGTGTACTTTGGGGGTTACAGCACCCTTTAACGGTCAAGCCAGCCGGCCCTTTACTTATGACACAGGCGCACGCTTGGCACTACTTTGTTGATGCACGTGCGGCTACTGCGCACACAATTCACAAACACAGAAAATAAATTTTTTTGGGGTTTGGACTGGAGTGTACTTTGGGGGTTACAGCACCCTTTAATGGTCAAGCCAGCCGGCCCTTTACTTATGACACAGGCGCACGCTTGGCACTACTTTGTCGATGCACGTGCGGCTACTGCGCACACAATTCACAAACACACAAAAAATATAATTTTTTTGGTTTGAACTGGAGTGTACTTTGGGGGTTACAGCACCCTTTAACGGTCAAGCCAGCCGGCCCTTTACTTATGACACAGGCGCACGCTTGGCACTACTTTGTTGATGCACGTGCGGCTACTGCGCACACAATTCACAAACACAGAAAATTATTTTTTTTTTGGTTTGGACTGGAGTGTACTTTGGGGGTTACAGCACCCTTTAACGGTCAAGCCAGCCGGCCCTTTACTTATGACACAGGCGCACGCTTGGCACTACTTTGTTGATGCACGTGCGGCTACTGCGCACACAATTCACAAACACAGAAAATATTTTTTTTTTTGGTTTGGACTGGAGTGTACTTTGGGGGTTACAGCACCCTTTAACAGTCAAGCCAGCCGGCCCTTTACTTATGACACAGGCGCACGCTTGGCACTACTTTGTTGATGCACGTGCGGCTACTGCGCACAGTTCACAAACACAGAAAATATATTTTTTTTTGGTTTGGACTGGAGTGTACTTTGGGGGTTACAGCACCCTTTAACGGTCAAGCCAGCCGGCCCTTTACTTATGACACAGGCGCACGCTTGGCACTACTTTGTTGATGCACGTGCGGCTACTGCGCACACAATTCACAAACACAGAAAATATTTTTTTATTTGGTTTGGACTGGAGTGTACTTTGGGGGTTACAGCACCCTTTAACGGTCAAGCCAGCCGGCCCTTTACTTATGACACAGGCGCACGCTTGGCACTACTTTGTTGATGCACGTGCGGCTACTGCGCACGCAATTCACAAACACAGAAAATATTTTTTTTTTTGGTTTGGACTGGAGTGTACTTTGGGGGTTACAGCACCCTTTAACGGTCAAGCCAGCCGGCCCTTTACTTATGACACAGGCGCACGCTTGGCACTACTTTGTTGATGCACGTGCGGCTACTGCGCACACAATTCACAAACACAGAAAATATTTTTTTTTGGGGTTTGGACTGGAGTGTACTTTGGGGGTTACAGCACCCTTTAACGGTCAAGCCAGCCGGCCCTTTACTTATGACACAGGCGCACGCTTGGCACTACTTTGTTGATGCACGTGCGGCTACTGCGCACACAATTCACAAACACAGAAAATATATTATTTTTTTAGCACTTGGGGGTAGCACCCCTGATGGACAGAGCAACCCCTGGACAACACTACAGCATCCCTTTAGGACTGGGACACTGCACAGGACTTTGGAGTGGACACAGCCCCTATGGAGAACTGACTGCACAACACAGTCCAGCCAGCCCCTATGGACTTTGAAGTAGTGGACACAGCCCCTATTAACAACAGCAGCACAGCACAACACAGCCAGCCCCTATGGACTTTGAAGTAGTGGACAACAGCAGCACAGCGCAGCACAGCACAGCACAACACTACTCTGCACTACACTACACTACACAGCCCAGCCAGCCCTAACTCCCACCCTCCCTCTTCACTGTCCACAGCCGAGTGAGAAAATGGCGCCGACGCGGGTACCTTATATAGGATCCAAAACCCGCGAGACTCGGAAGGCGGGATGATGACGTTTTGCCTTGATTTCAGATCCGAGTCAGGCGGGAAAAGTCGAGCCTGATTCGGATCTGCCTCGGATCGGGGGGGCTCAGGGGGGTTTGGATTTCAGAAATCCGAACCCGCTCACCCCTAAAATGTAGTAATATGAAGGCACAAAGGACGCCCTGCAGTTAATTCACTGTGAATGCATTTTTACACTTGGTAATGTGGCCAGCTGAATATCAGAAGACTGGGACCCTGTACCCGTACTCTTTACAAAGGTGGGTATATCTGCAGACTGTGCAGAATATATGTGCATTTGCATGTGCCCGCCCAGTTGTGCTGTCAATCACCACCAGCCCATGCAGCAAATGTACGGGTGGACGGAGCTGAACAGCCGATATGTCGGCCAGTGTGTACCCAGCATTAGAGGCCACCGTAATAATGAACTGTGACTACACACTGAATTTGGCTACAGATTTACAGTAAATTAAATATAGGCGATACGTACAAGATGAAACTGTCAAAACAGATGATAAGGGTACAGTTCAGAGCGCCAGTAGCTAAATCTGGTAGAAAAATGGTCCTCAGACATATACCCATATCGTAGCAGATAGTGTCAATTACTGTGGGTATGTGACTTAATAGCAGAGAGCGTCAATTACTGTGAATATGGGTTTGTGGGGACACATCTGTTTTATTTATTTTGTTGCACAATTGTCATCCATATAGGGTGTAAATACATTGTTGGGATTTTCATGTGTCTGTATTTTGTCCATGTCAGTATTATGGGTGTCGGTATTCTGTCCATGTTGGTATTACAGGTGTCGGTAATCTGTCCATGTCGGTATTATGAGTGTTGGAAATTTTGATGTCAGGATTATATCCGCCGGTATTTATTCAGGTTTGGATTTTGGTTAGGTTAGTGGCTCCCGGGGGGGGGGGGGGGGGGGGAGGTTAGGGGGAGAAAGGTTAGCAATATTTACCTTAATAAACTATCAGGATTTTCACCCTTGCCGGATAGATAGATAGATATTAGATAGATAGATATGAGATAGATATGCGATATATAGATAGATATGAGATACAGTGGCGGGCGGGCGGCAGGCAAGCTGAGGATGCGATGCGATGCTCCTGCTCCAGTGCTGCTGTCCAGAGAGAGATCCGAAGTAGAGATGGCTAGTGAGTGAGTGTCTCAACACACTGACTCGAATCATTCAGATGAGTGAATGATTCGAGTTACCCAGCATTTGGTGAGTAGAGACACCCAGCTCCCCTAGCTTCTCTGTCAGTGGGAGCTAGTGAATGACAGCTCCGCCCCCTACACTGCTGACCCGATTATACTTCTCCGCTGTGTCAGATCAACAGTGTAGGGGGCGGAGCTGTCAGTGACTCACTCTGAGTCGCGCAGCTACAGCCAGGGCTCAGGGCAGTGCACTGACTCAGGAGAGTCACTGAGAACCCTGAGCTGTAGTGCTGGGCTGCAGGGGGCGGAGCTGTCAGCGACTCGCTGAGTCGCTGGCTCCCCTGCTGGCTACAGCACTGCACTACCTAAAGAGTCGTGTCTCGAGACATGTTGCTCAACCCAGTGTAGTGAATCGTTCTGCCCATCTCTAATCAGAACTGATTAAAATAACAGGGGCTAAATGAAAATGGCTGCCCCCATATAAGGCTACAAAAAGATGGCCGCTGTCAACCAATGGGGAGCCAGGTTTCCCTACCCAAAATTCCAAGAGGCTGGAGAAAGGGAGAAGGGGAGTGGGAAGAGCCTAAAAAGAGCTGAATGGCACCCATGGAGGAGAGAGAGCAGAGAATGGCAGTGCCTGCCTCCTGTCTTCATCCATACCAGGTAAGTGGAGGGTGGAGTGGGGCATATATATATATATATATATAATTATATATATATATACATATATATATAGAAACTAGACATATATATATATATATATATATATATATATATATATATATATATATTAATGTGTCACAGTGGCATAAAGTTTGCGTTGCAGTTATTTAAAATGTGTGTGCTGACTAAGTGTGTCTGCATGTGTGTGTGTGAGTGTGCATGTATGTACATATACTGTATATGTATATATATATATATATATATATATATATATACATACATACACACTATCGTTAAAAGTTTGGGGTCACTTAGAAATGTCCTTATTTTTGAAAGAAAAGCACTATTTTTTTCAATGAAGATCACATTAATCAGAAATACACTCTATACATTGTTAATGTGGTAAATGACTATACAAGCTACAAACATCTGATTTTTAAAGGAATATCTACATAGGTGTATAGAGGCCATAGTTGCCTACCTTTCAGTTGCTCTTCCCGGGAGAAGCCCGGGTAAGAGAAGCAGCAGGGGGGGTGACAGGGGCGGGGCCTGACAAATCGCACCATTAAGCCCCGCCCCCTCACGGTAAAATTGCCGCGATTGGTTAAAATTTGCATAGGGGACGGGTCCAAACAACGTGATCCATGTAGAATCACGTCTTAAGCCCCGCCCCCTACACGGAGACCCGCGATCGCCGCCAGAATTCTCATTCTGCCCACTTCACTAGGAAGTGGGCAGAATGCGGGAGAAATGCCTACCCTTCCGGGGGTGCGGGGGGTTACCCGAAAAATTGGGAGCCTCCCGCGAAAACCGGGAGGGTAGGCATGTATGATAGAGGCCCATTTCCAGCAACCAACACTCCAGTGTTCTAATGGTACATTGTGTTTGCTAAGCGCATTAGAAGACTAATGGATGATTAGAAAACCCTTGACAACCCTTGTGCAATTATATTAGCACAGCTGAAAACGAGAAGCTATAAAACTGGCCTTCCTTTGAGCTAGTTGAGTATCTGGAGCATCACATTTGTGGGTTCGATTATATTCTCCAAATGGCCAGAAAAAGAGAACTTTCATAGGAATCTCGACAGTCTATTCTTGTTCTTAGAAATGAAGGCTATTCCCTGCGAGAATTTGCTAAGAAATTGAACATTTCCTACAACGGTGTGTACTACTCCCTTCAGACAACAGCACAAACAGGCTCTAACCAGTGTAGAAAGAGAAGTGGGAGGCCCCGATGCACAATTGTGCAAGTAGATAAATACATTAGAGTCTCTAGTTTGTGAAATAGACGCCTCACAAGTCCTCAACTGGCAGCTTCATTAAATGGTACCCACAAAATGCCAGTGTCAACTAGGCAGATTGGCAAAGAAAAAGCCATATCTAAGACTGGCCAATAAAGGGAAAAGATTAATATGGGCAAAAGAACATAGACATAGGACAGAGGAAGATTGGATAAAATTGTTATGGACAGACGAATCGAAGTTTGAGATGTTTGGATCACACAGAAGAACATTTGTGAGACGCAGAACAAGTGAAAAGATGCTGGAAGAGTGCCTGACGCCATCTATCAAGCATGGTGGAGGTAATGTGATGGTCTGGGGCTGCTTTGGTGCTGGTATAGTGGGAGATTTGTACAAGGTAAAAGGGATTTTGAATAAGGAAGGCTATCACTCCATTTTGCAACGCCATGCCATACCCTGTGGACAGCGCTTGATTGGAGCCAATTTCCTCCTCCAACAGGACAATGACCCAAAGCACACCTCCAAATTATACAAGAACTATTTAGGGAAGAAGCAGGCAGCTGGTATTCTGTCTGTAATTGAGTGGCGAGTGCAGTCACCAGATCTCAACCCCATTGAGCTGTTGTGGGAGCAGCTTGACCGTATGGTACACAAGAAGTGCCCATCAAGCCAATCCAACTTGTGGGAGGTGCTTCAGGAAGGGTGGGGTGAAATTTCTTCAGATTATCTCAACAAATTAACAGCTAGAATGCCAAAGGTCTGCAATGCTGTAATTTCTGCATAAGGAGCATTCTTTGACGAAATCAAAGTTTGAAGGACAAAATTATTATTTCAAATAAAAATCATTATTTCTGACCTTGCCAATGTCTTGACTAAATGTTCTAGTCATTTTGCAACTCATTTGGTAAATAAAAGTCAGTTTTCATGTAAAGCACAAAATCGTCTGGGTGACCCCAAACTTTTGAATGGTAGTATATATAGTCGAAGTGGAATCTTGAAGTGGGGGTATGGAACTATCAGGGGGGCTTTACTTAGGTAGGCCGAAATCCTAAGCCTCCTGATACTTCCATACCCCCACTTACTCCTACCCACAGCACACCTTCCCTCACAGTCACAGCACACCACACCACACACCGTAGCTCATAGCATACTTCACACCGCCCATGCCACCCTGCTCTGCTCTGGTGACCGCGTTCTCTTCCCTGGGCCCTTCACCAATCTTGTCCTTGGTGGCACTGGCATTTTGAATTCAGTTCCGGCTGTGAGCAAATGACAGCTCTCGGACCGGCAGCCAATCAGGGGAGGCCACGTGGCTGCTCCTTATTGGCTGCCGATCCGCTAACCGTGATTGGCTCGTTGACGGAGCCAAATTTAGAGTTGCAGCTGCTTGGTGACCGGTGCTAAGATAGTGATAATCCCAGCGCCGGCCTCCCCTGATTGGCTGCCGCTCCACGAGATATGATTGATTCATGGCTGAAATCAAATTTAAACAAGCAGAGAGCAGCCGCTTGTTGACTGGCGCTGGGACATATATATATATATATAGTATATATATATATATGAACAAAACAATAGGTGGGAACGGCGCCAGCAATAAATACAATAATTTAAGAGTGATATACCATATAAAAAAAACGTGTGAATATCATGTAAACCAAACCCTTTCTATCTGGGCGTCTGCTCAAGGTCAATAATAAATACTGGTAAAAGTATTAAAAAATGTATAGAACAGTGGGTTGACTATAGAGCGACTGGTTTATACACGTGCATAAGTCATGTAATTATTCAAACCAATTGTGTGGTTTAAAAAATGAATGAAAAGTGCCAGTGCTTAATAAATAAATAATTTAACAATTTAATCAATACAAAATATACAGTGATAGAAAAAAATAATAAAAATAAAAATAATAAAAACATACAGCATATACATACAAAACCCTTTTGTGGAAGGGTAAAATCAGAGAAAGTCTAAAAAACTAAGCACTTTAATAATAGGATCCCCTTGATGAAGTCCCCAGGACGAAACACGTTGAGAGAGCTTGCCTTGCTTTTTGAACCTATGAATATGCTAATTTCTATCCACCTCGCTCAGATAAGCTATTTATTTAACCTTTAAAAAAGATTTCTCTATTTTTAAAGTGCTTAGTTTTTTAGACTTTCTCTGATTTTACCCTTCCACAAAAGGGTTTTGTATGTATATGCTGTATGTTTTTATTATTTTTTTCTATCACTGTATATTTTGTATTGATTAAATTGCTAAATTATTTATTTATTAAGCACTGGCACTTTTCATTCATTTTTTAAACCACACAATTGGTTTGAATAATTACATGACTTATGCACGTTTATAAACCAGTCGCTCTATAGTCAACCCACTGTTCTATATATATATATATATATATATATATATATATATATATATATATATATATATATATATATATATTAGAGATGTGCGCTGACCCTCATGTTTTGGTTTTGGATATGGATCTCCCTGGTTTTGGATCTGGATTGGTTTTGCCAAAACCTCACCTCCATGTTTTGTTTTCATGTTTTGGTTCTGGACTTTTTCTTAAAAAATCATAAAAACAGCTAAAATCAAATAAAATAGGCCTGTTTGTGTTCCTACAGTGCAATTAACCTCAATAACATTTATTTCCAGTAATGTCCAATCAATTTTGACCACCTCACAATATTATTTGCTTCATCTAGTTAAGACCAAAAGGTTGCATCCAGCTAGCTGGCTGAATAAGCTAAGTGACACAGTGGGCGGCACTAACATGTTGCAGTTCAGCTTCTAATTTCCAACACGGATACAGTGTGTTATTCAGAGTTGGATACACCAATAGTGCACTTACTGTGACAGCAGTGTCAGCAGAGTGCTGACGGTGTCCTCAGTACATGGAATGGCTGTGCTGGCAGTGTCTTCAGTGAAGGGTACCAGTGATTTCAGCAGTGTGGGGGTGCCAGCGGTGTCTTTAGTGCAGATTTGCTGGCTGTGTCGGCAGTGCGGGGGTGCCAGCGGTGTATTTAGTGCAGGTTTGCTGGCTGTGTCGGCAGTGCACGGGTGCCAGCGGTGTCTTTAGTGCAGGTTTGCTGGCTGTGTCGGCAGTGCGGGTGTGCCAGCGGTGTCTTTAGTGCAGGTTTGCTGGCTGTGTCGGCAGTGCGGGGGTTCCTGGCGGTGTCCTCAGTACATGGAATGGCGGTGCTGGCAGTGTTCTCAGTGAAGGGTACCGGCAGTGTTGGCAAAGCGGGGGTGCCAGCGGTGTCCTCAGTGCAGGTTTGCTGACTGTGTCGGCAGTGCAGGGGTATTCTCAATGCAGGGTGTCGGCAGAGCGAGGATGCCAGCGGTGTTCTCAGTGCAGGTTTCCTGACTGTGTTGGCAGTGCAGGGGTGTTCTCAGTGCAGGGTGTCCCGGTGGTGTCAGCAGAGCGGGGGTGCCAGCGGTGTCCTCAGTGCATGTGTGCTGACAGTGTCGGCAGTGCAGGAGTGCTGGTGGTGTCCTCAGTGTGGGAGTGTCGGCAGTGTGGGGGTCGCTGACGGTGTCCTCAGTACGTGGGGCAGGGGTGCAGGCAGTGTTGGCAGCGGTGGTGTTGGCAGCGGGGGATGCTGCCAGTGGAGGCAGGGGTGCAGGCAGTGTTGGCAGCAGTGGTGTTGGCAGCGGGGGATGCTGCCAGTGGAGGTGTCTGCAGCGGGGAATGTGCCGGCGGTGTCAGGCGGCGGGGGATGGCGGGCGCCATCTTTTTCTTCTGTGTGCATTTTCAGTGGGCTTAATGCTGATTGGCTGAGAACCGTGACAGACGTCTCTCTCAGCCAATCAGCGTTAAGCCCGCTCAATACAAAACCTCTCGACCCGACAGCGTGGTCGCGAGGTTTTGCCTCGGGTGAGTGATCCGGGGCAGGCAGGGAGATCCAGATCCCCTAAATTCGGGTGGGTTCGGCTCTCTGAGATCCGAACCTGCTCATCTCTAATTAATATATATTATATATATATACATATATATTTATATTTAACAAGAGGTGGAAAACAAGAGCCTTATAGTGTATGTCATTGCAGTAAAAAAAGGTAATTATTATGTGTACCACTACCATATAGGTTCAAAAATCAGGCATGTAGTAGTTTACTTTGTCATCAGGCCGTGGTATACACCCCCAACATTATTATCACGCCCATTTTAATAATTGCATTCGCTGGTAGAAAAGCTGGGTCACTTGCTCTGGTTTGCCCCCCAGGCTGAAAGTTGCAAGCCAGCCCCTGATGGGATATATAGATATATATGAGATAGATAGATGGATAGATAGATAGATAGATAGATAGATAGATATGAGATGTATAGGTAGATAGATATAGATAGATATTATTATTATTATTATTATCCTTTATTTATATGGCGCCACAAGGGTTCCGCAGCGCCTTACATAGTACATAAACAAATGAGCACACAAGAAAACAGTTGTTAACAGTACAAACAATACAGAGCAGATACATGATTTATACATTGCTGCATAACACTTAGATAAGCAGCATGGTGTCGGCAACCAAGGGTGGGGCACTGTTGTATATTAGAGTATAATCAAGTGAAGGAGAAGCACATGAGGGAAGAGGGCCCTGCTCGTGAGAGCTTACATTCTAAGGGGAGGGGGTAGACAGACATTGGTGACACAGATGGGCTGGATACAAGGGTGACAGTAATATAACATTCATGGAAAGGTTAGTTTAAACTTTAAACTTAAGAGGAAATAGTATACGAAGGCGGAATAAGCGTGAGTATAACTAAGAATACTATGTTTTTTGCTGTATGGCTGTTGATGACAGCCTTGTTGCTGGGCAGATTATAAGGCTGTCTGGTCAGCTGGTTGGGTGAGCCAATGATATTGCTTGAAGGAGTGGTCAGATGATCAGTATATATTGGGCTGTGTGAGCATGGACAGCCTCTTGGTTCCTGGATCTTTGAAACACTATCAGGCTGAGTAGTTTTTCCCTTTTTCTGTGCATTACCTTTCTATTCCAGTTTAATCCTTGCATTCCCCCCTGGTATATATATTCCCACTAGTGCCTCCCTTTTACATTTATCCCCTTTTCAGGCTGTACTGCCCCCCACTCCTCCCTGCCTTCTTTCCCTGTATAGCCCGTTCATGCTCCCGCTTCCGCGCCTCCCGCTGGCGTGCCGGTCACTGCCCTCCGGTCCCCATTTCACCTTCCCCGCCGGTGGGGGTGAGCTCCTCCCGCCAGTGCCCAGTCCCTGGCGGCGCTTGTTACTCTCTGCGCCAACGGGGGGTCCCATCTCCGCGTCTCCCGCTGGCGTTTCCTGGCTGCCCTCCAGCTTTCACTTCACTTGCGGGTGTCACCGCTCCCGCGCCGCCCGCCGGTTTTCAGGCCACACCGCCGCGAGTGCGGCCCCGCACTCCCCTTCCTACCCCCCCGCGCCGGTTCCACCGCGCTGGGGGGTGTCACTTTGTTTGTCAGCTGCTATACATTTTCCCTGCCCGCGCGGCAGGCCCGGCGGCCATTTCTCATGGCGGCCATTTTGGGTCCCACCTTGGTAGTGGGATCAAAGCCCAGCATCCATTTTTTTTTTTTTTTCTTTTTTCCCTAGCTGACTTTGCAGCTTCAGCCCACATATGCCCTCTGCCTGCCCCTGCCTTTCTACCTCCTCTTGCCCGCTGCCCCTGCTTCCCCGCACCTCCTTTCTTCGTTTTTCTGCTCCCCCATTTCCCCACCCCCCGGCCGCAGGTTCATTGTTTCCCTTGCTTTACCCCCCCCCCCCCCCAATTGGTATTATTATCTCTGCCCCTCCTTCCTCTGGCTATCTTTCTTTGCCCCTTCATCCATGCCTTCTTATAATATTTTCCTAGTATGGCTCCCCGCCTCTCCTATGTCTCTGCTTCCTGTACCCCATCTTCCTCTCTACCCATTATCCTTCCACCCCTGTGGGTCCCATGCACCCTCCCTGCCTTCACATCTGTCACCCCCTCCACCCCCGTGCTTGCACCCGCCTTCTCCTGCTCACCTTTCTCCTTTAGTTACAGGTCGGCCTGGCTCTGTTGGCTCCTCAAGTTGAAGCTGAAGTTCATGCAGCTGCTGTTCCATTGCGGTGGCTAGTGATCCCGTGCGTTTTGAGATTTTTATGTCGGTCGACATGGTGGCTCCACTGCGTTAAAACATCGAAGATGGCGCCTCGCAGAAGCATTGTAGAGGAGGTTCTGGGTCCACCTGGTGCTGGCGAGTATGATTGTGTCACAAATTTTGTTATGATTCCATTTTTGTTTCTCATCTACCGTTTGCTCGCCCGCGTAAGATTGACAGGAGGGTTGCGCAGCGGTTAGTCAAGGGGTTTAGGCGATAATTACAGGGTGGTTTATGACGCAGTTATAGGGGTTAGGAAACAAGGGTACTGTACATTGTGTCAATTCAGCTTTTGCTGTGTGCTTTGCGCTGCAGCGAATAAGGATCCGCAGAAGTTAATTTGCTGATTTTTCTTGTTCAGAATCAGACAACATAGGCGAGTGTCGCAATTTTTGTGAATATAATGGATTGGATCATGCTCCCCTTTGCCATGGGCTATTTGGCGGACAGGGTGCATGGGTGGATTTATTATACATCTGTGTTGTAGTTACATGTATGTCTAGTCCAGAAATTTGGTATGGGGTGTTTTTTATGCCCAATGCAGGCGGAACCATGTCGGTAGGGCTGTTATGCCTTTTGGGTGCAAAAGGTGTTTCAATTTGTTTATAGGTTACGCAGAAGCGTCAACCCTCCTTGGTCACTGGCTGCCTCGCTTTACCTTTTCTAAGCGGGTGTAAGAATGGTTTATAAGGCATTTGTTTTGCCGGTTATGACCGCCTATGTTTTGGAGGTTGGGCTTTCGTTTGCCCTCATGCCGCACCTGCGGGGGTAACGCCTATCCGGATATAGCCTAGGTGTATAGGAGGGTTTAACTCCCGACTAAGGGGTAGCTCCAAGGGAGCTAGTTAGGCTCAGTCAACATTTTTTGTTTGGTTTCTTTTCTCTGTGGTTATAGCCCCATGCAGGTTGTGGGTTAGTTTCGGTTTGTGCAGCATGCATCCTATACATGGTAGTATCCTATACATTGTGTAGTTCCGTTATTCTACCATCCCCGTTGGTTCCTCATAGCAGTTTCCACATTTTATGAGTTTTAGTTCGCAGTCTTGTTATGTTGACTTTCTGGTTACGTTTATTCTGGGTCAATTTTTTGGTTTGGTCTTGCACTCGTAGGACGGGCAATGCATGGGGTTTTCAGTGGTTTTCAGTTGAATTAGCAATGATTGTTTGCCTTCGGGCGGTGCGGTTTCCGACACCTAGATCGAGAAATCCAATTTTTCTTACTTTTGTATGTTCAGGCCGGCACTGACCATGTCGGTGTAGCACATCGCCTGGACTGATTTCTCTTCATGGGTGCAGGAAGGAGTGACGTCTTTTTGGACCTCCTCTTTTGGCACAGTCAACTTTTTCCGTGTTTTGGGGGTTCCAGTTGCGCTTGATATGAATGTAGGTTTTGTGTCCAGTTTGTCTGTTGGTGATGGAGATAGCAGGTTATGGTTGTTTGATAGGTTTTTGTAGCGTAGTGGGAAATGGACCGCATATCACACTAGACATTTAAGGTTTTGAGTCTCAGTAGAAACACTATAAAAAACAAAAAAACAAAAACAAAAAAAAACAAATTTAAATGACTGGGTTTGTAAGTTGTTTGCTTAAAGGCGGCTTGTTTATAGGTTTACGCAGTTTGAGCGGGCACTTCATTGTTGGGTCAGGTTTCTGGTTCAATTTATCGGTGAACTAATTTTGTACTTCAGTGGCAATGAGTTTTTGCTGCAGTTTTTTACCAGTTCGGCTGGCTGGCCGGGTATTTTGAGCTTTCAGTTAGAGGAAAATTTATCTGGGTAGTTTATTACGATGCAGGTCTTATGAGTAATGTTACTGTTGGAGCCGTTCCCAATTTTCATGGCCATATAGGCTGGTCAGTACGACTGAGGATTAATTCTTTTCTAATCTACAGAATTGGGTGTAGCTCATGCCATCTACATCTGAAACTCGTTCTTTTTGCGTTCCCTTTGTCATTTATTTTTGTGCGTTTAGGTACAGAATATTATATTTCGTCATGTAAATTGCGCTTCGGTCTCTAGTCCCAATTATACCATGGACGTAACCGTCTGCCTGGCAATTTTTGGCGAGATTATGGGCTAAGCCATCTACGGAGGATGAGTTTTTTACAGTATTTGCTTTACTTCATAGTTTGAAACCATTCGTAGCAGGGTGGGTCCAAAGCCTCTGCGGTGGTGGCGCCAACGGTTATCTCATCTATAGTAATCTTAAAGGTATACATGTACATACCCAGGCATTTATTACATGTTGGGTTAATTGGGTTCCCCGTTCGCAGCGTCTCCGGAGGCCTTTTTGATGTGCAGTTTTTATGCGTTGCTTGTGGTTACAGGTCAGGTGGCTTCTCACGGGTGTTAGGCCTCGTTTTTACATTTTACTTTTCAGCTGCAATTTTGGAGTATTTAGTTTCATCAGAGATTTTGTTTCAAGATATTGTTTTCCGGAGATCAGTGGTGCTTTGCAATTTTTCATGGGGCAGTGGAGACCATACAGGTGGGGGTGGATAGTTTCCTTTTCTCAACATCCAGAGGTTAATTTGCCCGGTAAGCCTTGTGGTGCATTATAGATGTGGCGCCCTGCTTGTTGAGCACAAAGATGGTTTACATTCCAATCTTATCCTGCATACTACAGTTCAATTGGAATGCGAGGTTGGTTTACAGGCCCAATCTTATCCTGCGTACCACATTTTAGTTCTCTGATGTTTTTGGGCAAAGTTTTGATTGGGGCAGTTTCTTTGCTTCAGTTTCTAGTACTCATTTTCTTCAAATTGGCGCAGCGATTGCGGGGACATTCCCTGCAGAGTTTAGGGTGTGCAAACGGCTGCCTAGGAGACATGTGCAGTTGCGACTAGAGCTAGTTGCGCACCTGGCGCCAACCTGAAACATTGTTTACCAACCAATCGTTGAACGGCTAGCATTCAACAATTGGGGGGTGGTGAAGGGATTTTTTTATTTTTCCTCCCGGGAGCCTTGATCCGGCCCAATTTGGTTCACGGGTAGGTTTTTTAGTTTTTCCCCTTCACTCGGGTTACTTGTTTTCCCCTCTTATGCATCCCTGCTAGTTAGTTGCTATGTGTTTTCTTAAAGTTGTGTCGGGATGGTTTGGGTTTGGTGCGATACTCGGGGTACGGAACTTTGTTGCTCACTGGGTTTGCAGCAGTTGACAGTTTGGGCTATGAATGATGTGCGCGGTTTAGGTATAGAGTTTCGTGCTTGATTTCTTGTGTCCTCGGTGACTAACTAGGATGTGTCTGACTAGGAGGTGTTGCCTGTCAGGAGCAACTATGTGCGTCAGTGGAAAGGTGCGAGGTGATCATTCGTGGTGAGGGTTTTTGTTGGGTTTAAGGCCAAATTGGAAGATGTGTGATCTGTATGGTGCATAGTTTGACTGGAGAGTGATGTATAAGCATGGTGCTTTAGACAGGAAAGGAAGAAGGTGAATGTGTCAGAAGCCTGTTATGCGGTGTCACTGGGTGGCTTGGTTGTGAGTCATAGCTTTTAGTTGGAGATTTAACTCGGTATTTTTCAATCCTGATTGAGGGCATCTTGATGACTTGGATTCAGTTTCCTTATTTAGGAATTCTTGTTTTGGGCTAGGTCGTGTTGGGTGGCGTGCCAGTTTCCTTAGGAGTCTGGCTTTGGCGGGAGTACGCTGCAGCTCAGTGGCTTTATGTGTCGTAAGATACGTTGTGGGGGCACTTGCCCTCGATGAACCTGGCGAATTTGTCCTGCTCCGCACGGGGGGACCCGGGCGCTTTTTGGTACGGAAGCGCCTCGGATTGGCCCAGGAGGGAAGTGGGACCCTTGCAGCGTTAGTGCGTCTAGAGGGGGGACGTGTCAGTCGTTCCCCGAGTATTTGAGCAAAGAAAAAGCTAGAACTGAGTCTGCAGCGTCTCTTTGCCACCCTGGTTAGGTTAATTCATTATAAATAAAAGCTGTGACCTTTTTTAGCCAAGCTCTTGTTGTCTGTGTCGTTATTTATTAGTTTAAGTTAAGTAAGCTATACAAGGTTGTTAAGGGTTAGAAGCAATAAACCAATGTATTTCTTAGGACAATGAGTTGATCAACATATGGGATATATAGATAGATATGAGATAGATAGATACATAGATAGATACATAGATAGATACATAGATAGATACATAGATAGATACATAGATAGATACATAGATAGATAATGTAGATACTAGAGAGATAGATAATGTAGATACTAGAGAGATAGATAATGTAGATACATAGATAGATAGATACATAGATAGATAGATACATAGATAGATAGATACATAGATAGATACATAGATAGATAATGTAGATACTAGAGAGATAGATAGATAGATAATGTAGATACATAGATAGATAGATAGATAGATACATAGATAGATAGATACATTGATAGATACATAGATAGATAATGTAGATACTAGAGAGATAGATAGATAGATAATGTAGATACATAGATAGATAGATAGATAGATAGATAGATAGATAGATAGATACATAGATAGATAGATAGATACATAGATAGATAATGCAGATACGAGATAGATAGATAGATATTAGATAGATACATTTCTATTTCTCAACCTCTCATTAACTATGACGTAATGTCCTGGGGGATGCCGTCAGAAAGCCAACGGTCGCAATGCCATTAGACCTACATCGGGAGCCCGACACCCGGCATACCGATCGAAGGTAAGCCGGGCACGGTCAGCCGCAGGGGGGAGGGTTAGGTTAGGGGCTCCCGGGAGGGACTAAGGGCTAGGCAGCCCCCTGGGAGGGTTAGGGTTAGGCTAGGGGAAGGGAGGGTTAGGCACCCCTGAGGGGATAGGGTTAGGCACCCCCCTGGGAGATTTAGGTTTAGGCTGGCGGTAAATCATACTGATTCCTGTCCTGGGCCAAAATTTATTTTCCATAAGATAAGTTTTATTTTGAAGTCCCTTTTGAGTGCCTTTGTTTTTCTGTAGCATCATTACATATATATTTACTGAGAAAAATGTTGATGTGTTCAATACTTGTTTTACCCGCTGTATATTAAACACAGCAGTTTTTTTTTGTCTGTTTTTCTTGTATTCGCTTACTGAACAGAGTTGATCATACAATAGAATAACATAATACAGAACATTGAACTGTAGTACAACAGAATTAAATAGTTACATATAAATAGTAACAACTATTTCTAAAATACAAACAATTTGTCGTTAGGGGAGATCAATCGTGAATAAGTTCTGAGTAAGGTTACGGGGGGGGGGTTAAAACAAAAGACTGGGAGATGTAAAATAAAAAATAAAAAAAGGGGGGATCTAATAATAGGAAAACAGGAAATAAATTGGTAAATTGGGAGATGGAGATCCGGGTGAGAGATGGTGATCACGAAAAAGAGAGAGATAAGGAAAAGAAGAAGAGAGAAGAAAAGAAGAGAGATTTCAGGTGGCGCTAACCAAGACCTGGGAGAGGGGAGTTTTGATAAGAATACCAGGGACGGGTAATATATTCCATTTCTACTTCAGGGTCCATAGGGGGTCCACAGGGTTGACCTTGGGGTATAGGTTGGGAACCAAATCCGGGCACCACGCAGTTAAAGCTTTTAGCTCCCAGGATGCACTGGGTCCACTCTCCCTATAACCCCACCCCCAAGCCAGAGGCACCTCAGTTTAAGTTGTGCCCGGCCGGAGTCGGGTCACCGTTTAGTGCAGTGGGGAGCTGATTAGCAGCCCCTAAGCTTTATTTTTTCTAAGTACAGAGTTTTTTTTATTTTTACTTTGGACTTTCAGAGCGGCAGCGTCGGACTGTCCATAGGACGTCTAAGCTGCCGCTCCGTCACCCCGCCGGCGCTGAGACGCCAGTACAGATCTGGGGATCTCAGCGGGACCCCAGAGTCTGTACTAGCCGGACTCTGCGGGCGCCCAGGACTGCTGCCGGATCCACGGGGAGCAGGTAAGGTCGCGGATCAGTCCTGTGCCTCCGGTCTCCGGGGACAGACCGGAGGCGCCGGCAGTGGCGGCGGGCCCCCCATACCCCGTGTGTCCACTAGACCACCAGGGACTTACTGATTGGCGCTGGGAGCCGGCGTCCCGGGAGGTTACTAGCCGGCCAGGGGAGGAAGCTTTCCCTGTTACAGCGGCTCCTCCCCTCAGCTCAGCGCGCCTTTCAGTATTATAGTCTGGCGTCGCTGAGCTGCTTCCTCCGCGGGCCACGCTTCTTCTGAGGTCTCCAGCGACCATTTTCTTGTGGTGCAGCAGCAGAGCTCCGGAGATGGCAGCGAGTCCAGTCCCCCTGCGTACCTCACCATCAGGTCAGTGTACACAGCGCTGTAGCCTTCCCAGACACTGAATCTGGGTAAGTTGAATGCAGTGTAATAGTGCAGTATATTATATGACATGTTTATGTATATATCTGCATTGTATGTGACTTATGCTAGTGCTGACTGTCTGTATTTAATTCTCTCACCTGTCAGTGTATATCTATCCCTTTTCTTTATCTGCCCTAATACAGCTGTACTTAGGGTGGTTCTGAGACCTCACATTTATATACTCGTTGATATTTGTGAGGTTTGTCACATACTGTTGCGTGCTGCACGTTGCCATATTTTAGATGGAACTGTGTGTTGCATACGCTGAAAATGGGTCCCTGCAGCTAATTTTTGGCGTCAGTCAGGACCAGTATAGTGCTGCTTAATATTTCCGCCAAGAGGGTTGGTCAGATATGTCTGACCAGGAGATAGAGCGTTATACTGCACCCATTTTTGCTATCCTGCAAGCCATGTGCTGCAGGTGTTAGTGCGGAGGATTTGTTTCATAAAGGGTTCCGTATGTGGCATCATCTGGTGCCGGCCCCTTTCACGACCCCCTTGGGCGGTTTGTTTTCTCGGGATCCTCTCAATTGCGGATCGCCGGGTGGGCCCCATTGTTGTACCTCACTTGGGGTTACTCCACCATACTGCCCTTTTCATCTCAGGGTATCTCGCAGTTTCTTGCACTCTTCCCCTGTGACAGACTGTCGCTCCCTGCAGGGGTTTTTCGCAGTATATGAATTCCCCCTGGTGCCACAATAGTCTGTCATGCCCCTTGCAGGGATTACCACAACAGCCACCCTGGGTGGTGTCGTTTTCTACGAAACGCAAATTGGCGTGGTTGACGCCCTGTGGTTACTTCCCAGTTGGCTCTGCATGTACTGGATACTGTTTTGGGCTCTTTCCCTCTTACGGGTGGAAGCCTATTTCAGGTATTATTATCCCTGCTTTAGGGCTGGTAGCAGGTCCATTCTGGTTAGAGTGAATGTTGACCTGCACCTGTATCATACACCCTCAGTCTTACATGCCTTCGGGTTCCCTGTTGCTGACTAGCGGGTGGATCGCATAGCGGGACTCTGGCTGTTGCCAGATAGGAGGTGTTACAACAGTGTTTGGCCTCCTGTCCCAAATTCCCTGAGGGTCATCACGAGCCCCCTCCTGGGGTGGATGGGCGTGTTACTCGTCTGATTACAGACGTTACTACGCATCCCATTCCTGCGTGGTCCGTAGGTGGTAACTCTGCCTGAAATCGGTATACTTGCTTTCAGGGGTTGTTACCCATCCTACCATGGCTATAGCATGGTTGGTTAATACTATTGCAGATTGGGCTGATGCATTTGTAACATTTTTTCCCCTCCAACACGTCGGGGGTTCAAATGTATTTGGTCGCTCTCGTAATATATGCAGTTGTCATAGGTGGAAATGCCTATATTGGATACCTGTCTCCTAACTTTCAGAGTTCCGGCTGTGACTGTATCCTCCGTAATACCCTATGGCTGCGCTCTGGGAATGCAGAGGTGCAGATACCATCTATAGGGTTGATCTTGGTTGGTCCTGACCTTGACAAGATTGTAGTAACATTGGCAGTATTACTAACGACAAGTTTACCGCTTTCAGCTATGCCCTCTACAAGGCCTCAGACTAAGTCTGTAAAGTCTTTTTGTCCTCTGGGTCAGCCTAAAGGTCTGTTTCTTCGTAGACTGTCGGCATCTACAAGGGCCGACATATCCAGTACCGAGCAGGCCTGGACTGCCAGCCGATCCTGCTTCTGAACCTACGGATATCTCTTCAGCCTGACTGGACAGGCCTACAACTGGGAGATACCGATTTTCTCAGTTCGCCCGGTACTAGTGTCAAGTTGCCGTGGCTACGTGGGTAGGAGGGTACGCCCTCTCTTTGCTCAGGCGGCCTTTTTACAAGGGCCTTACAGATCCAGAAAGCTATGCAGTTGTTGCGGTAAGCGGAGCTAATTAGGCCATCCCCACTATCTCAGCGAGGGACTGGTTGTTCTGCTTTCTTTCTGGTGCGGTGGCTGAATGGTCCTCTTTGGCCTATTCTCTGTCTCAATTCCCTGAGCCAGTTCCTAAAGCTACCTGGGCTCAGGAGGCAATCCCTATGCTCCATCATACGATGTTTGGAACCTGGGGACTTTATGGTATCATATACAGGACGCGTGCCTACGGGTACTTACAGAGACCTTTCCTCAGCATGGGCTGAGGTTTGCTGTATCACAGCAACACTTACAATTTTTCGGGCTCTGCCTGTTGGGACTGTCCTCAGCCCCACAGGGGTTTACCAGTGTTTTGGATTTTCTGACAGTTCTCCTGTTCAGTATATCCCAATGCTCCTGTACCTGGACGGCCTCCTGCTCTTAGCGGGATCACCGGGGTACTTTACAGCCAGGTCAGGATGACTGTGGCTTCAGGGTGCAGACGTTTAATCAACGGGGAAAAAGTCCTCCCTGCATCCCTCTCTGGGTATTCTTCATCTAGGATCCCTGCGTGATTCTCAGAATCTGAGAATTCTTCTGGCGTAAGACGGAATCTCCACTCTTCCATTAGGAGTACGTGGTTGTCTGCGCAGTCGACATATGTCTTTACACTCTGGGATGCATGGTGGAATGGGCTCAGTTCCATTCCAGACCTTTCCATAATTGGTTCATCTCCAGATGGAACGAGTTTTTTCTGTCGGATCACTGTTCAAACGATGATGCTCTCTCCGGAGGCAAGTCGGTCCCTGTCCGGGTGGCTATGGCCATCTCGTCCAGGGTATTCTTTGCTATGGACAGTGTCTGGTTCGCATCCTTTTCAGTGCAGTTGGACGTCTGTCGATTCCACCCTGTCAATTAACTTACTCTGGCATAACTCTTGTTTCCCGGTGAACCTGAAAAGGTTCAGTCCGACAGGGTCAGGACAGTGGATTCCTTTTTAGCAACACTGTTCGTTGGGTGGCAATGACAGGTATGTCACATATTCGGACATAGTCCGAGGGTCTCCTCCCGACCATCTCGGCAGCGTTCATTTCAGGAGCTCTCCATTGGGAAGTGGGAGTCCTCAGCCGTCACGACGTGCATCCCGGGGACTAGTCTCTTCCCCAAGAGAGGTTTCATCTCCTGGTGAGCAGGAGGGGCCCCCCTGAGGTGACCCTCAGGGCCTTCTGACTTTATCACACTATGGTGTTACAGTCCAGCTCTGGGGATTCTGAAGCAACCTTCAGAGACTCTTTGTCGATGAAGTGGTCCTTTCACTTTGTGTACCTCTGTTCTCCGGTCTCCCTTCTTCCTCGAGGTCTTTGGAAGTGTTTCAATTGAGACGGAGATGCTTTCCTGCTGGTGGCTCCTGATTGCCCCAGATGTCAGGGGTACTTGGATTTTCGGAGTCTCTCCATCGATACTCCATTCCTGATGCTTCGCTGCCCGGACCTGTTGTCTCAGGGTCCTTGGTTTTGCCTTGGACCTGGGTCGTTTGTCTTTGACTGTGTCCCTACAGTGGTCTTACGGCTTCCCTGGCTTTGTCATCGTTGGAATGATTAGAGCACATGGATCAGCTTTTGCTGGGACCTACCACAAACTGTGGCAACCATAAATCTTATGGTATTGTACCTGTCGATACAATCCTCCGGTGTCCAGGATTTCCAGATATTCTGGCATTCCTTCCGGCTGGCTTGGGTTTCACACTTGGCCTGGTCTTCCTGACAGTGCGGATCTCTACACTGTCAGTATGGTTAAGATATGGAATTGCTCCACTCTGGTATCCAGTTCATCCTTTGGAGTGTTTTCTGGATTATGCTTCCATTTGTCCTCCCTAGGGACTCCTTGGGAGTTAGTAGTGGTTCTTCGTTCCCTCCGGGGACAGTCAATGGAACCGCTGGTTGTGATAGCCATTACATGGTCTATTGCTTAGGCTCTCTCTTTCTCTCAGGGTGTTTATATCAACCAGGAGAGTGTCTGAATTGGGAGCGTTCTCATGTGGCTCCCTCTTCTGGAGGGCATCATGTCAGGGTGTGAGTTGCTCTCGCCCTGTGTTTCTTCTTAGTGGTTTTCAGGTTCCATATTATTCTGGAACTTATGGTACGGCCATTCTGTCCCCAGTCCTCTCGGCTGGTGTGGCCTCATTGACTGTGGTCCGGCCTCTTTGGATTTATGTGATCCGTTCAGGTTCCTTACGGAAATCGGACTCCTTATTGGTGGTCTGAGATTTCTGGTTTTCACAGGAAAGGATGGCCGGCCTATAACCAAATGTTGGTGGATGGCCTCGTAGGTCTTCCTCAGGGGCCTACCCATGGGTAGGCCTTTCTGTTGTTGATGCTTGTTTTTTCTCGGGCCATGTAACCCTCGTGGGCGGCTCGCTGTGGCGCCTCGGCTGTTTTGCCTTACTAGGTGGCCACGTGGTCTTCTGTCCACACCTTTTTAAGGTTCTAGGCATTGGTTTCCTTTGCCTCTCAGGATGCTTCCTTTTTGGCGACGGATTCTCCTCTCAGCACAGGAGCGTCCCCACCCTTGGTTGAACTGCTTTGGGACATCCCCAAGGTCAACCCTGTGGACCCCCTATGGACCCTGAAGTAGAAAACAAGAGATATGGTAAGAACTTACCTTTGTTATCTCTGTTTCTACGAAGTCCATAGGGTCCACAGGGCGCCCGCCCTGACGCACCTGGCTTCATATGGGCTGTGTGGCTGGTCACCGGTTTTCCGTCTCCCATTTCTGTGAGTATGGTTGAGTGTTCCAGTTTTCTCTCTCTTTTTCTCTCCTCCTCTGGCCTTTGGCTACTTACAAACTGAGGTGCCTCTGGCTTGGGGGTGGGGTTATAGGGAGAGTGGACCCAGTGCATCCTGGGAGCTAAAAGCTTTAACTGCGTGGTGCCCGGATTTGGTTCCCAACCTATACCCCAAGGTCAACCCTGTGGACCCTATGGACTTCGTAGAAACAGAGATAACAAAGGTAAGTTCTTACCATATCTCTTGTTTTTTGCTATGAACCAAATTCTGTTCATGAGTTCCTGTCGGGGAGGGGTGCTAGGTTGTTTCCAGTTGCGGGCAATTTTATATTTTGCCGCACAGGTTATATGGAGTACCAATTTATTTGTGGTATTGGAGAGATCGTCGATCGGGGCGCACAGCTACAAAATTTGCCGGGGTTCATGAGAGCGGGGTAGAAATAATTTGGGTTAGTAGGGTACGGACTATATTCCAGAACGGGACGATTAAAGGGCATGTCCACCAAATATGGAAGAAATATCCAAGGTGGCCACAGCCTCTCCAGCAAAGAGACGAAGAGCTAGGGTAGATTTGCTGCAGGCGCTCTGGTACTAGGTACCACCTAGTATACTCCTTGTAGGAATTTTCGCGGATGGCTACGCTAATAGAGCATTTAGAAATAGCCAGGCGTATGCTCTCCCATGTGTCTTCTCCAAGAGATAGACCCAGGTCTAGTTCACAAGATTCTGGTGTTAGTATAGAATAGTATAGGTGTGAAATAGTTCCCCTATCATTGGGTCTATGTATACATAATCTCTCTATAGGAGTGGGTTTGCAATGAGAACCACTGGGGAGGGACGAGGTAACAAAGTGGCGTATTTGCAGATAGTGGTAACGAAGTTTATGAAGAAGTCCATGTTTAGCTTGGATATCTGCAAAAGACATTGGGGAGAAAGCCCAGACTATGGTGGAACCTGGTGATTCCTACAGATATCCAAGGAGTGGCCATTGATTGAGATAGACCTGGAGGGAGCGAGGGGTTGTTCCAAATGGGGGTTAGTGGGGAGGAATGCAATGAGAGTAGATTAGGGAGTCCCAGTTACGAAGCGTCAAAGCGATGGTGGGGAATAGGAGAGAGGGTCTAGGCCTATGTTTACGAGGCAACCAGGGCAGGTAAGAGGCCGAATGTATGTCTAGTAAATCGCTTTCTAAGTCAACCCATAGTTTCACATGTCGGGAGGAGTGCCTGGCAGTCATCTGACTCAACCGAGTTGTATCATAATAACGACGTAAAATAGGTAGCCCCAATCCCCCATCCCAGGAGCGTTTGGTGAGTATATCACGGCGTATCCAGGGTTTCCGTTAGTTCCAAATGAATTTGCAGAGTTAGGATTATAGGGTTTGTAGTGTGTGAGGTGGGACAGGAACCGGTAATGTCTGAAATAGGTAGAGTAGTTTGGGGAGAATATTCATTTTTAGAGCGTTAATGCGATCTACCCAGGAGAGAAAGTATGTCCTGCCACTGTTGTAAGACTCTGTGGATTGAGTTGATGAGGGGAGGGTAGTTAGTTCTATATAGGGAATCATAAGATTTAGTAATTGATACTCCTAAATATTTGAGAGAGTCTCGTTTCCAGATAAAAGTTAAAATTTGATTTTAATAGAGATTTCATATATTTGGTGAGGTGAAGGGGGAGAGCTTCTGATTTGGTGTGGTTAACCTTGTATCCGGAAAGCTCGCCATATATAGAAAGCTTGCGAAATAGATTAAGAAGGGAAGTGAGTGGTTTAGTCAGCGTGAAAAGTATGTCGTCTGCGAATGGAGAGAGGGTGTATTGGGAGTGTTTGACCATGACACCACATATGTCGGGATTGGCCCGTAGTCTAGTGGCAAGTGGTTCTATAATAAGGGCGGATATTAGGGGTGACAAGGGGCATCACTGTCGAGTCCCATTGGAAATCGAAAACTAGTTAGAAAGCAGGCCCCCTGCCGAGACTGGCGCGGAAGGGTTGAAATATAGGGCTTGTATAGCTTGCGAGAATTTAGCAGAGGATTTTTTTAATAAGTGCCTGTTAGTAGAATATGTCTGAAATGACTGTCAGACTAACGTGTTATATCAGGCTTGCACTGTGTTAAAGACACAGAATAATGCTCCGTTTTGACGTAAAGCAGGACATATGGCCAATAATATGAATACAAATGGTGATATCTTTTGCTGACTCAGTTGTTTATTGGGTTATATTAGCAGGTTGGGGCACACTGGAACGATTGGGTAATATTTATCCCATGGTGACATCCTGATATTTCCCATCTGCCAAACTCCCACATAGATATTTATCACGAAGAACGCATCGTGAACCATCCATATGTTTTGATTACGAGTATACTTCTCAGCGTCAATGCCATGACTACAAACATTTCTACTGGCAGGGGTGCCATGTGCCTCTCAGCCAGGGGCAGATCCAGGGGGGGGGGCGCGATTATTGCGATCACTTTCCCTCCTCCCATCAGGTGCAGGCAGATGAGACTGCTGCTGCTCTCATTGGCTGCAGCAGCCTACCTGTACTGCAGCCCAGCACAGGAGTAGGAGGGGGGAGCGGTGGTCCCAGGTCCCTGCTGGTCCTCCAGCAAGCCCGTGCCCAGGTGATCAATACCCACCTCCCCTCCCTGATTGTTAGCACAGGGGACATAAACCTTGTTTCAGTGACTTGGTTTTTCTCAGGGTTAAATCATAATAAGTAAAATGAATAGAATGAAACATTCCATGTTATTAGTACAGCTTAAGGGGCCTATTTATCAAGTATTATTTTCGGGTGTTTTCATGGGGTACCAGCAAGTAATAAGTATCCCCTGTATGAATCTACAGGGCACTGTTTCCAATCTCAAAAGCAGCCCCTTTAGAGACCTATGTGGGCTACTTTCTTGTCGAATTTACCTACCTCAAGAATGCGATGCCCAGTAGCAACATCTCCACTTCTAAAAACCCGCACTTTAGGACATGTAACTAGTGTCTGTGGGCCTGACTCATTACCGATCACAACTGCGAATACGCACACAATCGGCCAATTGTTGCAAAAAGCGCACGCGAGCCGGCCACTGCGATCGGGACTGTGATCGCAGTGACTATGCAGACCCAACGCAGAGTGACTGACAGGAAGTGCCGTTTTTAGGTTGGCGGCGGGGAATGGTGGTGGTCTGTGAAAACACAGGCGTGCCAGTGCGTTTGAACGCCGTGGCAGGGGCGTGCATAAATTATCCACTGCGATGCCCTACGCTGCTCAAGCTACAACAGCGTGCGATCAGCTTAGCAATTTCTGTGTAAGGTCTGACCTTGTGCAAGTGTGCGTGAGGCTCCGATGTTACCGATGCTTTCGTAGACTTGCTGGGTATTATGGATGTGAGCAAGGGAGAGTGGGTGTCTTTATGTTTTTATAAGACTGCATTGCGATTGCAGACATTAGCACAGGGATTGACAAATTTTTATAAAATCTAGGAGCCAGGATGAAATTGTAGGAGCCAGACCTCCATCCCCCCCCCAAAAAAAATTACAGGAGTGAGTGAGGAGCACAGCTCTGTGTTATTCAACCTTTATACACCCTATACTAGTCTACAAAATGGTCACGGGTGAATGGATGCAGTAAAATGGAGGCCCCCTCACTGCTCTGCACAGCTCCCCTGTTCCACCCTCCAGAAAGAACGGACCACATTTCACATAAAACAATGGTGCCAGAAAGTACAACAAAACCTCCCACCCCTCGTGGTCACACCACTATCCCCGCAAACCCTGGCCACGCATAGACCCTACTACCGGAGAGAGCTCTATGCAGCCGGAGATAGGAGACACTAGACAGCCAGGACGTACAGGAGGATCAGCGTAGACTGGGACAGACAGCAGGGATCAGAGCAGGCCGGGATGGCGAGGAGTCGTCAGTGCAGGCCGGGACGGACACAGGCACAGCAGTCACCGCAGGCGACACTCAGCACATGCACTCCTGTGCATGATATGAACACTGTAATACTATAGGCGTGAAACTCCGCCGGAGCTAATGAGGATCTGCTTCCTCCCTCACTGCAAAATCTGGTAGCCAGGCAGCAAAATGTAGTAGCCTTGGCGACCTGGCCCCTGGGATTTGTCGAGCCCTGCACTAGCATACCTTTGCAGTGAGACTGCGTGCGTAATCGCCGCTGCGATCGCAGTTACGATCCATAATGATTCAGGCCCAGTGTCATAAAGTAGCTTCATTCAAAGTTGCTTATAGCACACTGGGCACTCGGGATTAGTATTTTTGTCGCAATGCAGTTGGTATAAAGTCGCAGATTAGGAACAGCGCTACTTGGCGGGATGCATGGAGTGGCTCACTCATATCAGTCCCCTGTTTTTTGCCCTTTTACCCAGATCAGTGTCCGAGCAGCACGCATGCAATGCCAGATGCAGCATACAGGGTACTCAGGCAGTGTTGCATTAGTGTGATGCAGCTAAGACGCATACTTCGTAGAACACTGTGTGGCGGCTCGCATGGCGCGGCTTAGTTGCAAAATCTGTGACATGCAAAATGGGGCTATTTGGCATGACTTGATTATACATGTTTTATGGGACACAACGGTAGCTTTAAAGTAGGGGTGTGCACCGGCCACTTTTTGTGTTTTGGTTTTGGATCTGGATCTTTCTTCGTGTTTTGGATCTGGATTGGTTTTGCCAAAACCACCCTTCCATGTTTTGGGTTCTGGGTTTTGTTTTGGATCTGTATTTTTTTTTAAAAAAAGCATAAAAACAGCTAAAATCACAGAATTTGTGGGTTTTTCTGCTCTTATGCTATTATTAACCTCAATAACCTTCATTTCCACTCATTTCCAGTCTATTCTGAACACTGAACACCTCACAATAGTGTTTTTATATCCAAAAGGTTGCACCGAGGTAGATGGATGACTATGCTAAGCGACACAAGTGGGCGGCACAAACACGTGGTCCATCTAGGCGTGATACTGCAGTGGCAGACAGGATGGCAGTTTGAAAAACTAGGCCCCAAACAGTACATAATTCAAAGAAAAAAAAGAGGTGCAAGATGGCATTGTCATTGGGCCCTCCCACCCACCCTTATGTTGTATAAACAGGACATGCACACTTTAACAAACCAAACATTTCAGCGCCAGGGTCTGCCACACGACTGTGGCTGAAATGATTGGTTCGTTTGGGCCCCCACAAAACAAGCTGGCAATTAATCTGTCCCTGCACAAACTGGCTCTACGGAGGCAAGATGTCGTCCTCATCCTCCTCATCCACCAATTCCTCACCCTCTTCAGTGTTGTGTACATCCTCATCCTCACAGAGTATTAATTCGTCCCCGCTGGAATCCACAACCACAGGTCCCTCTGTACGTTCTGGAGGCTGGTCTCCCTGGAAGAGTTGATAATTCATTTTATGAACATCATCTTCTCCACATTTTGTGGAAGCAACCTCCTACGCCTTTCGCTGAGAAGGTTCCCGGCTGCACTAAACACTCTTTCGGAGTACACACTGGAGGGGGGCAACTCAGGTAAAATAGAGCCAGTTTGTACAGGGACCTCCAAATTGCTTCTTTTTCCTGCCAGTACAGGTACGGACTGTCTGACATGCCTACTTGGATGCTGTCACCGATGTAATCCTTTAACAGACAGACGCACGCTTGTCGCTGCTGCTTTAAGGATGCAGGTGCGGCTACAGCCCACACATTTCACAAAGACAGAAAAAAAAAGAATATTTTTTTATTGTTTGTGGAGCGCACTTTGAGGGTTACACCACCCTTTAACAGACAGACGCACGCTTGTCGCTGCTGCTTTGAGGATGCAAGTGCAGCTACAGCCCACACAATTCACAAAGACAGAAAAAAAAAGAATTTTTTTATTGTTTGTGGAGCGCACTTTGAGGGTTACACCACCCTTTAACAGACAGACGCACGCTTGTCGCTGCTGCTTTGAGGACAGTATCATATGCAGTGACAGTAGACTTGTCAGAAATTGTTGGCACCTCCTTCAGTCCGGACCAGATGTCCAAACCGGCCCTTGACTTATGACACAGGCGCACGCTTGGCGCTGCTACTGTGTTGATGCACGTGCGGCTACATCGCACACAAGTCACAAACACATAAAAAAAATAGTTTTTTATTTTTTGGAGCACTTTTAGGGTTACACCACCCTTTCACAGACAGACGCACGCTTGTCGCTGCTGCTTTGAGGATGCAGGTGGAATCTAGACGGGATTTGGAACCGGGGACACACTACCTCCATCAATTGTCTAAATCCCACTTCACTAATGGCGGATACCGGACGCACGTCTAACACCAACATAGCAGTCAAGGCCTCAGTTATACGTTTTGCTTCAGGATGACTGCTGTCGTACTTCATTCTCCTCGCTAGGGACTGTTGGAGGGTCAATTGTTTAGTAAAAGTAGTGGTGTTCCTACTTCCTCTCTGGGATGATGAACAACTCCCAGCAGCAGCAACAGCACTAGGAGGAAGTGGTTCTTGATATTTCCCTATTTTATTTTTATCGGAGAAAGTTTGGTCCTCCATTTATGTTATATTGATATATACGTGCGGCTAAGGCGCACACAAACACAGAAAATATTTTTTTATTTTTGCTGGAGAGTAGTGCACTTTGTGGGTTACACCACCCTTTAAGAAATGAGCCAGCCGGCTCTTTACTTATGGGACACAGGCGCACGCTTGGCGCTGCTCCTTTGTTGATGCACGTGCAGCCACAGTGCACACAATTCACAAACACAGAAAATATTTTTTTATTTGGTTTGGAGTGTACTTTGGGGGTTACAGCACCCTTTAACGGTCAAGCCAGCCGGCCCTTTACTTATGACACAGGCGCACGCTTGGCACTACTTTGTTGATGCACGTGCGGCTACTGCGCACACAATTCACAAACACAGAAAATATTTTTTTTATTTGGTTTGGAGTGTACTTTGGGGGTTACAGCACCCTTTAACGGTCAAGCCAGCCGGCCCTTTACTTATGACACAGGCGCACGCTTGGCACTACTTTGTTGATGCACGTGCGGCTACTGCGCACACAATTCACAAACACAGAAAATATTTTTTTATTTGGTTTGGAGTGTACTTTGGGGGTTACAGCACCCTTTAACGGTCAAGCCAGCCGGCCCTTTACTTATGACACAGGCGCACGCTTGGCACTACTTTGTTGATGCACGTGCGGCTACTGCGCACACAATTCACAAACACAGAAAATATTTTTTTATTTGGTTTGGAGTGTACTTTGGGGGTTACAGCACCCTTTAACGGTCAAGCCAGCCGGCCCTTTACTTATGACACAGGCGCACGCTTGGCACTACTTTGTTGATGCACGTGCGGCTACTGCGCACACAATTCACAAACACAGAAAATATTTTTTTATTTGGTTTGGAGTGTACTTTGGGGGTTACAGCACCCTTTAACGGTCAAGCCAGCAGGCCCTTTACTTATGACACAGGTGCACGCTTGGCACTACTTTGTTGATGCACGTGCGGCTACTGCGCACACAATTCACAAACACAGAATTTATTTTTTTTTTTTAGCACTTGGGGGGAGCACCCCTGATGGACAGAGCACCCCCTGGACAACACTACAGCACCCTTTAGGACTGGGACACTGCACAGGACTTTGGAGTGGACACAGCCCCTATTGACAACAGCAGCACAGCACAACACAGCCAGCCCCTATGGACTTTGAAGTAGTGGACACAGCCCCTATGGACAACAGCAGCACAGCACAGCACAGCACAGCACAACACTACTCTGCACTACACTACACTACACTACACAGCCCAGCCAGCCCTAACTCCCACCCTCCCTCTTCACTGTCCACAGCCGAGTGAGAAAATGGCGCCGACGCGGGTACCTTATATAGGATCCAAAACCCGCGAGACCCGGAAGGCGGGATGATGATGTTTTGCCTCGATTTCAGATCCGAGTCAGGCGGGAAAAGTCGAGCCTGACTCGGATCGGTCTCGGATCGGAGGGCTCGGGGGGGTTCGGATTTCAGAAATCCGAACCCGCTCACCCCTACTTTAAAGAGCCCAGGAGGATGAAAGGATGCTGCCCCCATCTCTTAGCAACTGGCACTGAAGCCGGAAGAGTGGCTGGGTCTGAATAAATGATGCCAGCGTCCATTGCCAGGCAGCAGTCACCAGCGTTGTGTCTGCCCATTGCAGAATTAATTTGTGTTTATAGTTTCACTAATGCCCCTTAACAAGGGACAGAACAATTAGCTTGGCACCATATCACACTGGAAGCTCTGATCTCCTATCTCTGGAAATCCATCAGGCTCTTCACATTCCAACACTAGATCTGTACATGTGTCCAGGCCCTCCAAGAGCCGTGGTGGGGGGCCCCGGTAATAGGGGACGTGGCCTAATTGCGGGAGGCGTGGCCACGCCCCCTTGCCGAGAAAAAAACAAACAAGATTTGTAGCGCCGCGAAGCGGCGCTGCGCGCTGGGGAGAGGGAGCGCTCTGAGCCCCCTCAGCCCGGCGCAAAGCCAGGGGGGCGCGATCAGTGTGATCGCTCCCCCCCACAGGCATAGGAGACTGCTGTGGCTGCTGCTCAGTAGCCACGAGCAGTCTCCAACTGCAGCTCAGCACACGCTGTATGCTGGGCTGCTGTGAGGGGGGGGAGTGGCGCCGGACCCGGGCCCCCACCGGGCCCCTCAGGAAGCCCGGGCCCGGGTAATCTGTACCCGCTCCCCCCCCCTCTCTTGGCGCCCCTGCATGTGTCCTCCCATCATACTGGATCTCTACTCGTCCTCCAACTTTACAATAAGTGGCCAGTACCAGATCTTTGCCTTGCGTTTAATACAGCCTGAGATGCTCCCTGTTCCTTATCGTGGGCATAGTGGTGTTTATTAACGCTGTATGCCTGAATACTTACACTCAGGACAGCTATTCTGATACAAGCTTCCCTATTAGCCCATGCGCAGCCATCGGCCTACACGTGCGCAGGCCACGGGGGCACGGAAAGGGATTTTTTGGATCCCTCTCAGGATTTTTGCAGAAAAAAAAAAAAGCCCGTAGGCTTCTATAGGCAACACCATCCACACAGTAGGTGGCATTGTCTATTGGGCATAAGCTCCGGGAAGGTTTGCCTGATACTTATGGGGATTGTGGCAGTTTTTGGAGGTTTGACCGCATATTAGTGCTTCACCAGCACTCCATGTGGGGGCACTTCAGGGGCATTATAATCCCTGTATGAGTGACATATATACTAATTATTTTCTCACCCTATTAATCCATGTAAAGGAGGAACACCCAATTTTGTAGGTCACTACTTAGGTAATAGGACCTCATTCACTGAATGAGGGCGGCCGTTTTTTTTTTTAAACCGGCCTCCTGGCCGCTCGCTAAGTTGTGGGTGACCACTCACAGTTTTTGCGAGCGTCCAGGTGATGGTCGCGATTATCGCTACCATCGGGCTTGAGACGAGACCCTTGTGGTAGGGTCTCGTCTGCCGCAAGCCCCAGTGAGCTTCCTGCTCAAATAGAGCAGGAAGCTCACTACTGACATCATGAGTGATGTCAGTAGAGCCGCCCACAAACAGCAGACGTACCTTCAGGAACGACTCCATTTGTCCAGCCACCCCCCCTCCCCGCCTACAAAACGAGGCGAGCTGTCGATCAACATCGACAACCACCCCGTTTGAAAGGAGCCCCGGAGCGAGTGAATTTCTCACTCGCTACAGGGCTTGTGCACGCGCGGGCACACGCGGCGCGAGTGCAGTGCCCCACCATCGACCTGCTTGTGAGCGCATAGCGCTTGCGAGCGGGTCTGAATGAGGGCCATAGTGCAATGCATCAAAAACACATGAAACAACATCACACAGTCACCCAGCCAATGAGAGCACAGACCCGTCCCCTAACCACAGTGCCTGGGCCATGGTATGGAGAATTCTGCACAGCAGACAGGGTCCTGTGTTTTTTATTGTATGAGAGAGTGTGAGTCAGTGTATATGAGTGGGGAGGGAGTATGTGGATGTATGAGAGAGTGCGTGAGTCAGTGTGTATGAGTGAGGGAGTGTGTATGTATGTATTAGAGAGTATGAGTCAGTGTGTATGAGAGAGAGCATGTGGATATATGAGATTATGAGTCTGTGTGTATGAGTGAGGGAGTATGTGGATGTATGAGAGAGAGTGCGTGAGTCAGAGTGTATGAGACAGTGCGTGAGTCAGTGTGTATGAGCGAGGGAGTGTGTATGTATGTATTAGAGAGTATGAGTCAGTGTGTATGAGAGAGAGCATGTGGATATATGAGATTATGAGTCAGTGTGTATGAGTGAAGGAGTATGTGTATGAGAGAGTCTGTGTTAGTCAGTGTGTATGAGTGAGTGAGTCAGTGCGTGTTTGTATGTATGAGAGTGTGTGAGTCAGTGTGTATGAGTGAGTGAGGGAGTGTGTGTTTGTATGTATGAAAGAGTGCGTGAGTCAATGTGTATGAGTGAAGGAGTGTGTGTGTGTTTGTATGTATGAGAGAGTGTGTGAGTCAGTGTGTATGTGTGAAGGAGTATGTGGATGTGTGAGAGAGTACGTGAGTCAGTGTGTATGAGTGAGGGAGGGAGTGTGTGTTTGTATGAGAGAGTGTGTGAGTCAGAGTGTATGAGTGAGGGAGTGTGTATGTATGTATTAGAGAGTATGAGTCAGTGTGTATGAGAGAGAGTATGTGGATATATTAGATTATGAGTCAGTGTGTATGAGCGAGGGAGTGTGTATGTATGTGTTAGAGAGTATGAGTCAGTGTGTATGAAAGAGAGCATGTGGATATATGAGATTATGAGTCTGTGTGTATGAGTGAGGGAGTATGTGGATATATGAGAGAGTGTGTGAGTCAGTGTATAAGAGTGAGGGAGTATGTGGATGTATGAGAGAGTGCGTGAGTCAGAGTGTATGAGACAGTGCGTGAGTCAGTGTGTATGAGCGAGGGAGTGTGTATGTATGTATTAGAGAGTATGAGTTAGTGTGTATGAGAGAGAGCATGTGGATATATGAGATTATGAGTCTGTGTGTATGAGTGAGGGAGTATGTGGATGTATGAGAGAGTGTGTGAGTCAGTGTATAAGAGTGAGGGAGTGTGAGTTTGTATGAGAGAGTGTGTGAGTCAGTGTGTATGAGTGAGTGAGGGAGTGTGTTTGTATGTATGAGAGAGTGTGAGTCAGTGTGTATGAGTGAGTGAGGGAGTGTGTTTGTATGTATTAGAGAGTATGAGTCAGTGTGTATGAGAGAGAGTATGTGGATATATTAGATTATGAGTCAGTGTGTATGAGTGAGGGAGTATGTGGATGTATGAGAGAGAGTGCGTGAGTCAGAGTGTATGAGACAGTGCGTGAGTCAGTGTGTATGAGCGAGGGAGTGTGTATGTATGTGTTAGAGAGTATGAGTCAGTGTGTATGAAAGAGAGCATGTGGATATATGAGATTATGAGTCAGTGTGTATGAGTGAGGGAGTATGTGGATGTATGAGAGAGTGTGTGAGTCAGTGTATAAGAGTGAGGGAGTGTGAGTTTGTATGAGAGAGTGTGTGAGTCAGTGTGTATGAGTGAGAGTATGTGGATATATTAGATTATGAGTCAGTGTGTATGAGTGAGGGAGTGTGTTTGTATGTATGAGAGAGTGTGTGAGTCAGTGTGTATGAGTGAGTGAGGGAGTATGTGAGTCAGTGAGTATATGAGGGAGTATGTGGATGTATGAGAGAGGGCGTGAGTCAGTGTGTATGAGAGAGAGTATGTGGATATATTAGATTATGAGTCAGTGTGTATGAGTGAGGGAGTATGTTTGTATGTATGAGAGAGTGTGTGAGTCAGTGTGTATGAGTGAGTGAGGGAGTATGTGAGTCAGTGAGTATATGAGGGAGTATGTGGATGTATGAGAGAGTGCGTGAGTCAGAGTGTATGAGACAGTGCGTGAGTCAGTGTGTATGAGCGAGGGAGTGTGTATGTATGTATTAGAGAGTATGAGTTAGTGTGTATGAGAGAGAGCATGTGGATATATGAGATTATGAGTCTGTGTGTATGAGTGAGGGAGTATGTGGATGTATGAGAGAGTGTGTGAGTTAGTGTATAAGAGTGAGGGAGTGTGAGTTTGTATGAGAGAGTGTGTGAGTCAGTGTGTATGAGTGAGGGAGTGTGTTTGTATGTATGAGAGAGTGTGAGTCAGTGTGTATGAGTGAGTGAGGGAGTGTGTTTGTATGTATTAGAGAGTATGAGTCAGTGTGTATGAGAGAGAGTATGTGGATATATTAGATTATGAGTCAGTGTGTATGAGTGAGGGAGTATGTGGATGTATGAGAGAGAGTGCGTGAGTCAGAGTGTATGAGACAGTGCGTGAGTCAGTGTGTATGAGCGAGGGAGTGTGTATGTATGTGTTAGAGAGTATGAGTCAGTGTGTATGAAAGAGAGCATGTGGATATATGAGATTATGAGTCAGTGTGTATGAGTGAGGGAGTATGTGGATGTATGAGAGAGTGTGTGAGTCAGTGTATAAGAGTGAGGGAGTGTGAGTTTGTATGAGAGAGTGTGTGAGTCAGTGTGTATGAGTGAGAGTATGTGGATATATTAGATTATGAGTCAGTGTGTATGAGTGAGGGAGTGTGTTTGTATGTATGAGAGAGTGTGTGAGTCAGTGTGTATGAGTGAGTGAGGGAGTATGTGAGTCAGTGAGTATATGAGGGAGTATGTGGATGTATGAGAGAGGGCGTGAGTCAGTGTGTATGAGAGAGAGTATGTGGATATATTAGATTATGAGTCAGTGTGTATGAGTGAGGGAGTGTGTTTGTATGTATGAGAGAGTGTGTGAGTCAGTGTGTATGAGTGAGTGAGGGAGTATGTGAGTCAGTGAGTATATGAGGGAGTATGTGGATGTATGAGAGAGGGCGTGAGTCAGTGTGTATGGGAGGGAGGGAGTGTGTTTGTGTGAGAGTGTGTGAGTCAGTGTGTATGAGTTAGGAAGTATGTGGATGTATGAGAGAGTGTGTGAGTCAGTGTATATGAGTGGGGAGGGAGTGTGTTTGTAATGAGAGAGTGTGTGAGTCAGTGTGTATGAGTGAGTGAGGGAGTGTGTGTTTGTATATATGAGAGAGTGTGTGAGTCAGTGTGTATGAGTGAGAGAGGGAGTATGTAAGTCAGTGTGTATGTGTGAGGGAGTATGTGGATGTATGAGAGAGAGTGTGCGAGTCAGGGTGTATGAGAGAGAGTATGTGGATATATGAGAGTATGAGTCAGTGTGTATGAGAGAGAGTATGTGGATATATGAGAGTATGAGTCAGTGTGTATGAAAGAGAGTATGTGGATATATGAGAGTATGAGTCAGTGTGTATGAGAGAGAGTATGTGGATATATGAGAGTATGAGTCAGTGTGTATGACTGAGGGAGGGAGTGTGTGTTTGTATGAGAGAGTGGGTGAGTCAGTGTGTATGAGAGAGAGTATGTGTATATATGAGAGTATGAGCCAGTCTGCATGAGAGAGAGTATGTGGATATGTGAGAGTGTGAGTCAGTGTGTATGTGTGAAGGAGTATGTGGATGTGTGAGAGAGTGCGTGAGTCAGTGTGTATGAGTGAGGGAGTGTGTGTTTGTATGAGAGAGTGTGTGAGTCAGAGTGTATGAGCGAGGGAGTGTGTATGTATGTATTAGAGAGTATGAGTCAGTGTGTATGAGAGAGAGTATGTGGATATATTAGATTATGAGTCAGTGTGTATGAGTGAGGGAGTATGTGTTTGTATGAGAGAGTGGGTGAGTCAGTGTGTATGAGTTAGGAAGTATGTGGATGTATGAGAGAGTGTGCGAGTCACGGTGTATGAGAGAGAGTATGTGGATATATGAGAGTATGAGTCAGTGTGTATGAGAGAGAGTATGTGGATATATGAAAGTATGAGTCAGTGTGTATGAGAGAGAGTATGTGGATATATGAGAGTATGAGTCAGTGTGTATGAGAGAGAGTATGTGGATATATGAGAGTATGAGTCAGTGTGTATGAGAGAGAGTATGTGGATATATGAGAGTATGAGTCAGTGTGTATGAAAGAGAGTATGTGGATATATGAGAGTATGAGTCAGTGTGTGTATGTGTGAGGGAGTGTGTGTTTGTATGAGAGAGTGTGTGAGTCAGTGTGTATGTGTGAGGGAGTATGTGGATGTATGATAGAGAGTGCGCGAGTCAGTGTGTATGAGAGAGAGTATGTGTATATATGAGAGTATGAGCCAGCCTGCATGAGAGAGAGTATGTGGATATGTGAGAGTGTGAGTCAGTGTGTATGTGTGAGGGAGTATGTGGAAGTATGAGAGAGACTGGGTGATTTAGTGTGTATGAGAGAGAGTATGTGGATATATGAGAGTATGAGTCAGTGTGTATGAGTGAGGGAGTGTGTGTTTGTATGTATGAGAGAGTGTGATGAGTCAGTGTGTATGTGTGAGGGAGTGTGTTTGTATGTATGAGAGAGTGTGTGAGTCAGTGTGTATGTGTGAGGGAGTATGTGGATGTATGAGAGAGAGTGCGTGAGTCAGTGTGTATGAGAGAGAGTATGTGGATATATGAGAGTATGATTCAGTGTGTATGAGTGAGGGAGTATGTGGATGTACTGTATGAGAGAGAGTGCGTGAGTCAGTGTGTATGAGTGAGGGAGGGAGTGTGTGTGTTTTTATGTGAGAGTTTGTGAGTCAGTGTGTATGAATGAGTGAGGGAGTGTGTGAGTCAGTGTTTATGTGTGAGTGAGGGAATATGTGTGTATGTAGGAGTGTGTGAGTCAGTGTGTATGTGTGAGGGAGTGTGTGAGTCAGTGTGTGTGAGTGAGGGAATGTCTGTGTGTATGTAGGAGTGTGTGAGTCAGTGTGTATGTGTGAGGGAGTGTGTAAGTCAGTGTGTATGTGTGAGGGAGTATGTGGATGAATAAGAGAGAGTGCGCGAGCCAGTGTGTATGAGAGAGAGCATGTGGATATATGAGAGTATGAGCCAGTGTGTATGAGTGAGGGAGTATGTGGATGAATGAGAGAGTGTGTGAGTCAGTGTATATGAGTGAAGGAGTGTGTGTTTGTATGAGAGAGTGTGTGAATCAGTGTGTATGAGTGAGTGTGTGTTTGTATGTATGAGAGAGTGTGTGAGTCAGTGTGTGTATGTGTGAGGGAGTGTGTGTTTGTATGAGAGAGTGTGTGAGTCAGTGTGTATGTGTGAGGGAGTATGTGGATGTATGAGAGAAAGTGCGCGAGTCAGTGTGTATGAGAGAGAGTATGTGTATATATGAGAGTATGAGCCACTGTGTATGAGAGAGAGTATGTGGATATGTGAGAGTGTGTGTCAGTGTGTATGTGTGAGGGAGTATGTGGATGTATGAGAGAGAGTGGGTGAGTCAGTTTAAAAGTCTCTGAGCCTGATTCAGAGCCGGACGCTCTGAAAGAGCACCCGCTCCGAATCAGGGCATTTTGGGTTTTTTCTGGAGCGGCCCCCTGGCCGCTCGCAGAGCTGTGGGTAACCACCCACAGCTATTGCGAGCGGCCAGGTCGCGACCATCGGGCTTGCAACGAGACCCTTGTGGTAGGGTCTCGTGGCCGCAAGCCCCAGATAGCTTCTGGCTCTAATAGAGCCGGAAGCTCTCTCACTGACATCACTGGTGATGTCAGTGGGACCGCCCACAAACGGCAGACGTTCACTTGGGAACTCCTCCGTTTGTGAAGCCACCCCCGGCCATGCCTACCAAACGGGGTGAGCTGTCAATCACCATCGACAGCTCGCCCCCTTTGGTGCGAGACCCGGAGCGACGGAGCACCTGTCGGTAGCCGGGTCTCGCGCATGCGCACGACGGAGCCGGCTCCGTCGTGCGCATGCCCAGTGGGCAAACATTGACCCGGTTGCGAGCGCTCAGCGCTTGCGACCGGGTCTGAATCAGGCCCTCAGATAGCTCTGAGTTCTGAGATATAGCCCATTTATGACGATGTAGGGGTATTCCTAGTGAAGTGGGCAGAATGGCGAGAATCTTACCAGCAATCTGCGTTCCGCGCAGAGGGAGCGGGGCCTAATGACCCAATTAAATGAATCACTTATTTGTCCCCTCCCCTATTCAAATATATGCGATTTACAGGATTACCCACACAAGATAACTGTGGTGCACTGAGTGACAAGCATAGTGACCGATTCCACCAAGACATTTCAGCAATGGAACAAAGATATCAGGGCAGGTGATCACTACTGTTGGACAGTGACAAGAGATGTCCCAGAAGAGGACAAGCAACAAGCAAAGAGAAAGCACCCCCATGAATAGGCCACTAAATTACATAGTACTATCCTATGCTGTATGTTTGTTTCGTACGCTGTATGTTTGTTTCGTACGCTGTATGTTTGTTTCGTACGCTGTATGTTTGTTTCGTACGCTGTATGTTTGTTTCGTACGCTGTATGTTTGTTTCGTACGCTGTATGTATATTTCGTATGCTGTATGTTTGTTTCGTACGCTGTATGTTTGTTTCGTACGCTGTATGTTTGTTTCGTACGCTGTATGTTTGTTTCGTATGCTGTATGTTTGTTTCGTATGCTGTATGTTTGTTTCGTACGCTGTATGTTTGTTTCGTATGCTGTATGTTTGTTTCGTTTTGTGTTCTTATTTGTGATTGATTGAATTAAAACAACTTATTTATTTTCTATCAAGAAAATATCAGATTATTTTAAAATAGCTTTTCACTATGACTATATTACTAATGTACATACAGTATAGTGCAAGTAGTGTAGCTCAAAAATAGAGCTAGTAAAAACATTCTGAAATCATTTTAGTTTTTCTTGACCTCAAATTAGTAATGTATGACTATTTTTAGAAAGGAAACAAATTAATAGTATTAATTTGTTGTACAGTGTTATTGACTTTTACTTAAGAAGATTTGACGGCTGTTTTTAAACAAATGACTATTCTTTATATATCAGAGGAGGAGCACTTATTGTTTCAATTTTTTTTGTCTAAATTAAATATACTGTGGGTAATAAGACTTATTATTAAATAGGGATCTTATACTTTGATTTCAGAGCCAGAGTAACAACAGGGCTGTCACGACCTGGCCCTTGAGATCTTCAGAGGACTGAGGGCCTGATTCAGAGCCGGACGCTATTTGCGCTCGTTCGTTTAGAAAAAGGGGCCGGCTATTTAAATTGAGCGCTCGCTCTTTGCGGTCTGTTGACGCCTCTATGTTTGAGTGAGCGAACGAAATATGCGCTCGCTATTTTGGCCGTTCGCATCCTACGTCATCTCCGCTATTTATTTGATTAATCGAGTACATCGAAAGGCGTATGAACTGCTCGCAGTGCTTGTGATAGGATTTTCCTACTGCAATCATGCGAACAGTTCAGGCTAAGAAACAACCAAGTGACGTGGCCGATGACGCTGCTTTGTTAATTATGCACACCCTTAAAACGCCCGTTTTGACCGTTTGGCACGCCTGCGTTCGGATCTCCACTCCCCGTTTTCAAGCACCTTCCCCTGTTACCACCCACAAATGCCTCATTCTGTCACTCAAATTAGCAGGCATTCGCTATTTTGCGAGCACACAATTTCCGACCGCAATGACTGGTTCGTGCATGCGTATTACAACTAGGGGTGAGCGGGTTCGGATTTCTGAAATCCGAACCCCCCCGAGCCCCCCCGATCCGAGTCCGATCCGAGTCAGGCTCGACTTTTCCCGCCTGACTCGGATCTGAAATCGAGGCAAAACGTCATCATCCCGCCTTCCGAGTCTCGCGGGTTTTGGATCCTATATAAGGTACCCGCGTCGGCGCCATTTTCTCACTCGGCTGTGGACAGTGAAGAGGGAGGGTGGGAGTTAGGGCTGTGTAGTGTAGTGTAGTGTAGTGCTGCTGTTGTCCACTACTTCAAAGTCCATAGGGGCTGGCTGTGTTGTGCTGTGCTGCTGTTGTTAATAGGGGCTGTGTCCACTACTTCAAAGTCCATAGGGGCTGGCTGGACTGTGTTGTGCAGTCAGTTCTCCATAGGGGCTGTGTCCACTCCAAAGTCCTGTGCAGTGTCCCAGTCCTAAAGGGGTGCTGTAGTGTTGTCCAGGGGGTGCTCTGTCCATCAGGGGTGCTCCCCCCAAGTGCTAAAAAAATAATATATTTTCTGTGTTTGTGAATTGTGTGCGCAGTAGCCGCACGTGCATCAACAAAGTAGTGCCAAGCGTGCGCCTGTGTCATAAGTAAAGGGCCGGCTGGCTTGACCGTTAAGGGTGCTGTAACCCCCGAAAGTACACTCCAGTCCAAACCAAAAAAAAAATTATTTTCTGTGTTTGTGAATTGTGTGCGCAGTAGCCGCACGTGCATCAACAAAGTAGTGCCAAGCGTGCGCCTGTGTCATAAGTAAAGGGCCGGCTGGCTTGACCGTTAAGGGTGCTGTAACCCCCGAAAGTACACTCCAGTCCAAACCAAAAAAAAAATTATTTTCTGTGTTTGTGAATTGTGTGCGCAGTAGCCGCACGTGCATCAACAAAGTAGTGCCAAGCGTGCACCTGTGTCATAAGTAAAGGGCCGGCTGGCTTGACCGTTAAGGGTGCTGTAACCCCCGAAAGTACACTCCAGTCCAAACCAAAAAAAAAATTATTTTCTGTGTTTGTGAATTGTGTGCGCAGTAGCCGCACGTGCATCAACAAAGTAGTGCCAAGCGTGCGCCTGTGTCATAAGTAAAGGGCCGGCTGGCTTGACCGTTAAAGGGTGCTGTAACCCCCAAAGTACACTCCAGTCCAAACCAAAAAAAAAATTATTTTCTGTGTTTGTGAATTGTGTGCGCAGTAGCCGCACGTGCATCAACAAAGTAGTGCCAAGCGTGCGCCTGTGTCATAAGTAAAGGGCCGGCTGGCTTGACCGTTAAGGGTGCTGTAACCCCCGAAAGTACACTCCAGTCCAAACCAAAAAAAAAATTATTTTCTGTGTTTGTGAATTGTGTGCGCAGTAGCCGCACGTGCATCAACAAAGTAGTGCCAAGCGTGCGCCTGTGTCATAAGTAAAGGGCCGGCTGGCTTGACCGTTAAGGGTGCTGTAACCCCCGAAAGTACACTCCAGTCCAAACCAAAAAAAAAATTATTTTCTGTGTTTGTGAATTGTGTGCGCAGTAGCCGCACGTGCATCAACAAAGTAGTGCCAAGCGTGCACCTGTGTCATAAGTAAAGGGCCGGCTGGCTTGACCGTTAAGGGTGCTGTAACCCCCGAAAGTACACTCCAGTCCAAACCAAAAAAAAAATTATTTTCTGTGTTTGTGAATTGTGTGCGCAGTAGCCGCACGTGCATCAACAAAGTAGTGCCAAGCGTGCGCCTGTGTCATAAGTAAAGGGCCGGCTGGCTTGACCGTTAAAGGGTGCTGTAACCCCCAAAGTACACTCCAGTCCAAACCAAAAAAAAAATTATTTTCTGTGTTTGTGAATTGTGTGCGCAGTAGCCGCACGTGCATCAACAAAGTAGTGCCAAGCGTGCGCCTGTGTCATAAGTAAAGGGCCGGCTGGCTTGACCGTTAAGGGTGCTGTAACCCCCGAAAGTACACTCCAGTCCAAACCAAAAAAAAAATTATTTTCTGTGTTTGTGAATTGTGTGCGCAGTAGCCGCACGTGCATCAACAAAGTAGTGCCAAGCGTGCGCCTGTGTCATAAGTAAAGGGCCGGCTGGCTTGACCGTTAAGGGTGCTGTAACCCCCGAAAGTACACTCCAGTCCAAACCAAAAAAAAAATTATTTTCTGTGTTTGTGAATTGTGTGCGCAGTAGCCGCACGTGCATCAACAAAGTAGTGCCAAGCGTGCGCCTGTGTCATAAGTAAAGGGCCGGCTGGCTTGACCGTTAAGGGTGCTGTAACCCCCGAAAGTACACTCCAGTCCAAACCAAAAAAAAAATTATTTTCTGTGTTTGTGAATTGTGTGCGCAGTAGCCGCACGTGCATCAACAAAGTAGTGCCAAGCGTGCGCCTGTGTCATAAGTAAAGGGCCGGCTGGCTTGACCGTTAAAGGGTGCTGTAACCCCCAAAGTACACTCCAGTCCAAACCAAAAAAAAAATTATTTTCTGTGTTTGTGAATTGTGTGCGCAGTAGCCGCACGTGCATCAACAAAGTAGTGCCAAGCGTGCGCCTGTGTCATAAGTAAAGGGCCGGCTGGCTTGACCGTTAAAGGGTGCTGTAACCCCCGAAAGTACACTCCAGTCCAAACCAAAAAAAAATTATTTTCTGTGTTTGTGAATTGTGTGCGCAGTAGCTGCACGTGCATCAACAAAGTAGTGCCAAGCGTGCGCCTGTGTCATAAGTAAAGGGCCGGCTGGCTTGACCGTTAAAGGGTGCTGTAACCCCCGAAAGTACACTCCAGTCCAAACCAAAAAAAAATTATTTTCTGTGTTTGTGAATTGTGTGCGCAGTAGCCGCACGTGCATCAACAAAGTAGTGCCAAGCGTGCGCCTGTGTCATAAGTAAAGGGCCGGCTGGCTTGACCGTTAAGGGTGCTGTAACCCCCGAAAGTACACTCCAGTCCAAACCAAAAAAAAAATTATTTTCTGTGTTTGTGAATTGTGTGCGCAGTAGCCGCACGTGCATCAACAAAGTAGTGCCAAGCGTGCACCTGTGTCATAAGTAAAGGGCCGGCTGGCTTGACCGTTAAGGGTGCTGTAACCCCCGAAAGTACACTCCAGTCCAAACCAAAAAAAAAAATATTTTCTGTGTTTGTGAATTGTGTGCGCAGTAGCCGCACGTGCATCAACAAAGTAGTGCCAAGCGTGCGCCTGTGTCATAAGTAAATGGCCGGCTGGCTTGACCGTTAAAGGGTGCTGTAACCCCCGAAAGTACACTCCAGTCCAAACCAAAAAAAAATTATTTTCTGTGTTTGTGAATTGTGTGCGCAGTAGCCGCACGTGCATCAACAAAGTAGTGCCAAGCGTGCGCCTGTGTCATAAGTAAAGGACCGGCTGGCTTGACCGTTAAGGGTGCTGTAACCCCCGAAAGTACACTCCAGTCCAAACCAAAAAAAAAAATTATTTTCTGTGTTTGTAAATTGTGTGCGCAGTAGCCGCACGTGCATCAACAAAGTAGTGCCAAGCGTGCGCCTGTGTCATAAGTAAAGGGCCGGCTGGCTTGACCGTTAAGGGTGCTGTAACCCCCGAAAGTACACTCCAGTCCAAACCAAAAAAAAAATTATTTTCTGTGTTTGTGAATTGTGTGCGCAGTAGCCGCACGTGCATCAACAAAGTAGTGCAAAGCGTGCACCTGTGTCATAAGTAAAGGGCCGGCTGGCTTGACCGTTAAGGGTGCTGTAACCCCCGAAAGTACACTCCAGTCCAAACCAAAAAAAAAATAATTTTCTGTGTTTGTGAATTGTGTGCGCAGTAGCCGCACGTGCATCAACAAAGTAGTGCCAAGCGTGCGCCTGTGTCATAAGTAAAGGGCCGGCTGGCTTGACCGTTAAAGGGTGCTGTAACCCCCAAAGTACACTCCAGTCCAAACCAAAAAAAAAATTATTTTCTGTGTTTAGCCGCACGTATATATCAAATCGATATAACATAAATGGAGGACCAAACTTTCTCCGATAAAAATAAAATAGAGAAAGATCAAGAACCACTTCCTCCTAGTGCTGAAGCTGCTGCCACTAGTCATGACATAGACGATAACATGCCATCAACGTCGTCTGCCAAGGCCGATGCCCAATGTCATAGTAGAGGGCACATACAATCCCAAATGGCAAAGTTCAGGAAAATGACCTTGAAAAAGACATTTAAATCAGCTGAAGAGAAACGTAAACTTGCCAATATGCCATTTACGACACGGAGTGGCAAGGAACGGCTAAGGTCGATCCCTAGTATGTTCATGACTAGTGGTTCAGCTTCACATGACGATGGAAGCCCTCCTCCCACTAAAAAAATCAAAAGAGTTAAGCTGGCAAAAGCACAGCGAAGAACTGTGCTTTCTAAGAAGATATCACAAATCCCCAAGGAGAGTCCAAGTGTGGTGGTGGTTGCGATGCCTGACCTTCCCAGCACTGGACGGGAAGAGGTGGCTCTTTCCACCATTTGCACGCCCCCTGCAAGTGCTGAAAGGAGCACCCACAGTCCACTTGCTGATATGCAAATTGAAGATGTCACTGTTGAAGTACAACAGGATGAGGATACTGGTGTAGCTGGCGCTGAGGAGGAAGTTGGCGAGGAGGATTCTGATGGTGATGTGGTTTGTTTAAATCAGGCTTCGGGGGAGACAGTTGTTGTCCGTGGGATGAAAAAGCCCATCACGGTCATGCCTGGGCAGAAGACCAAACATTCCACCTCTTTGGTCTGGCAATATTTCTATCCAAATCCGGACAACAACTGTCTTGCCATATGTACCATATGTAAAGGTGAAATAAGTAGGGGTAGGGACGTCAACCACCTAGGAACATCCTCCCTTATACGGCACCTGCAGCGCGTTCATAAAAAGTTACTGTCAAGTTCAGAAACTTTGGCTAAGACCGTAAGCAGTCCAGGGACACCTAAATCCCGTTGTCCTGTTGTATCCAAACGCCTGCAAACCACACCGTCAACTCCCTCCTCGTCAATTTCCTCCTTAGTCAGGATCGGAAGTAGTCCTGCAGGCCATGTCACTGGCATGACTGACTCTCCTATCCGGGATTCCTCTGGAGGATCCTGCATTGCTACGCCTACTGCTGCCGCTGCTGCTGTTGCTGCTGCTGGGAGTCGTTCATCATCCCAGAGAGGAAGTAGGAACACCACTACTTTTACTAAACAATTGACCCTCCAACAGTCCTTAGCGAGGAGGATGAAGTACGACAGCAGTCATCCTGAAGCAAAACGTATAACTGAGGCCTTGACTGCTATGTTGGTGTTAGACGTGCGTCCGGTATCCGCCATTAGTGCAGTGGGATTTAGACAATTGATGGAGGTAGTGTGTCCCCGGTTCCAAATCCCGTCTAGATTCCACTTCACTAGGCAGGCGATACCGAGACTGTACAGAAACGTCAGAAAAAGTGTCCTCAGTGTCCTGAAAAATGCCGTTGTACACAATGTCCACTTAACCACGGACATGTGGACAAGTGGAACAGGGCAGACTAAGGACTATATGACTGTGACAGCCCACTGGGTAGATGTATCACCTTACGCAGCAACAGCAGCAGCGTCACCAGTAGCAGCATCTCAGAAACGCCAGCTCGTTACAAGGCAGGCTACGCTGTGTATCACCGGTTTCAGTAAGAGGCACACCGCCGACAACCTCTTAGAGAAACTGAGGGAAATAATCGCCCAGTGGCTTACCCCACTTAGACTCTCCTGGGGATTTGTGATATCTGACAACGCCACCAATATTGTGCGGGCATTACATCTGGGCAAATTCCAGCACGTCCCATGTTTTGCTCACACAATAAACTTGGTGGTGCAGAATTTTCTGAAAAGCGACAGGGGCGTGCAGGAGACGCTTTGGGTGGCCCGAAAAATTTCTGGCCACTTTCGCCATTCAGCGACTGCGTGCCGAAGACTGGAGCGCCAGCAAACACTCTTGAACCTGCCCCGCCATCACCTGAAGCAAGAGGTTGTGACGCGGTGGAACTCAACCCTCTATATGCTTCAGAGGATGGAGGAGCAGCAAAAGGCCATACAAGCCTATACATCCACCTATGACATAGGCAAAGGAGGGGGTATGCACCTGACTCAAGCGCAGTGGAGAATGATTTCCGTGTTGTGCAAGGTTCTCCAGCCCTTCGAACTTGCCACACGTGAAGTCAGTTCAGACACAGCCAGCTTGAGTCAGGTCATTCCCCTCATCAGGCTTTTGCAGAAGCAGCTGGAGAAAGTGAAGGAGGAGCTAAGACGGAGCGATTCCGCTCGGCATGTGGGACTTGTGGATGAAGCCCTTCATTCGCTTTGCCAGGATTCCAGGGTGGTCAATCTGTTGAAATCAGACCACTACATTTTGGCCACCGTGCTTGATCCTAGGTTTAAAGCCTATGTGGTGTCTCTCTTTCCGGCCGACACAAGCCTGCAGAGGTGCAAAGACCTGCTGGTGAACACACTGTCAGCTGAAGCGGAACGTGACACGTCAACGGCTCCTTCTTCATTTTCTCCCGCAACTGGGGCTGCCAGGAAAAAACTTAGGTATCCTAAGCAACCCGCTGGCGGTGATGCAGGGCAGGCAGGACCAAGTTTGGACATCTGGTCCGGACTGAAGGACCTGGCAACAATTTCTGACATGTCTACTGTCACTGCATATGATACTGTCACCATTGACAGAATGGTGGAGGATTACATCGGTGACAGCATCCAAGTAGGCATGTCAGACAGTCCATACCTGTACTGGCAGGAAAAAGAGGCAATTTGGAGGCCCCTGTACAAGCTGGCTCTATTTTACCTGAGTTGCCCCCCCTCCAGTGTGTACTCCGAAAGAGTGTTTAGTGCAGCCGGGAACCTTGTCAGCGAAAGGCGTAGGAGGTTGCTTCCACAGAATGTGGAGAAGATGATGTTCATCAAAATGAATTATCAGCTCTTCCAGGGAGACCAGCCTCCAGAAGGTACAGAGGGACCTGTGGTGGTGGATTCAAGTGGGGACGAGTTAATACTTTGTGAGGATGAGGATGTACACACTGAAGAGGGTGAGGAATCGGTGGATGAGGAGGATGAGGATGACATCTTGCCTCCGTAGAGCCAGTTTGTGCAGGGACACATTAATTGCCAGCTTGTTTTGTGGGGGCCCAAACGAACCAATCATTTCAGCCACAGTTGTGTGGCAGACCCTGGCGCTGAAATGATTGATTTGTTAAAGTGTGCATGTCCTGTTTATACAACATAAGGGTGGGTGGGAGGGCCCAAGGACAATTCCATCTTGCACTTCTTTTTTTTCTTTGCATTATGTACAGTTTGGGGCCTAGTTTTTCTAACTGCCATCCTGTCTGCCACTGCAGTGTCACTCCTAGATGGGTCACGTGTTTGTGCCGCCCACTCGTGTCGCTTAGCATAGTCATCCAGCTACCTCGGTGCAACCTTTTGGACATGAAAACACTATTGTGAGGTGTGAGGTGTTCAGAATAGACTGGAAATGAGTGGAAATTAAGGTTATTGAGGTTAATAATAGCATAGGAGCAGAGAAACCAACAAATTCTGTGATTTTAGCTGTTTTTATGCTTTTTAAAAAAAAAATACAGATCCAAAACACAAAACCCAGAACTCAAAACACGGAAGGGTGGTTTTGGCAAAACCAATCCAGATCCAAAACACGAAGAAAGATCCAGATCCAAAACCAAAACACGTAAAGAGGCCGGTGCACACCCCTAATTACAACCCATACGCATGCGCAGTTGTGCGAACATCACTCGGAGCGAACGAGCGGCCGCTTTCGAGCGGCTCTGAATCAGGCCCAGAGAGCCGGGGCTATCGGGTAAGGAGGGAGCAGTAAACGAAGAGGAAGAACGTATGTCTTGCTCCTCGGCTAATTCCGGGTGTTGGCGAGACCTGACCAGAGGTGCGGGGGTCTAACTCGCTGGTGGTTTTCACCAGTGACCCCTCCAACAGGAATATGGTCTTTGCGGCGCCCAACAAGCAGTTTGCGGCCCCCTGGTCAAGTACCTGGGAATTAGCAAAGAACAGATGGTAACTGAGAGGCTAGGATACCTCTGGAGAATATCGGTAGGGACCGATGTTGATTATCGCTGGGGAATATCGGTAGAGACCAATGTTCATAATCACTGAAGAATATCGGTTGAGACTGATGTTGGTTATCACCGGAAAAATATCAGTTGAGACTGATGTTGGTTATCACTGGAGAATATCGGTTGTGACCGATGTTGGTTGTCACTGGAGATTATTGGTAGTGACCGATGTTGAATATCACTAGAGATTATTGGTTGTGACCGATGTCAGTTATCGCTGGAGAATGTCGGTGGAGACCGCTGTTGTCACTGGAGAATATCTGTTGAGACCGGTATTGGTCATAATTGGAGAATATCGGTTGAGTCCGATGTTGGTTATCACTGGATATTATCGGTAGTGACCGATGTTGAATATTACTGGAGATTATCAGCTTAGACTGATGAGAAGTACACTAGAGAATATCAGATGAGACTGATGAGAAACACACTAGAGATATACAGCAAATTCTAGTGAAAGAGCGCTGGATATAAAACTCCTGTTCCTGGAGTCCTGCTTTATACCCTTAGATAGCTGGTCATTGGACGAGAGAGTCAGCTGAGAGACCGCAAGGCTACCATTGGAGGAAAGTATGGTCAGGTGAGAAAGACAACATGGCTGCGCCCATGACTGCAGCCAGGGCCAGACTGGCTATCGGGCACTTCTGGCATATGCCAGAAGGGCCGATGGCCTTAGGACCGACTCGAGGAGGGGGGAAGGAAGATCCCCCGCCCTCCACCCAACAACTCTGGAATCATTAAGATATCACGGAGACGGAAGGGTGGAGGCGTGTATGGGCCAGCGACGGATGTGCTGGGCGGGAAGAGACGGGGGCGTGCCGTGATGCCAACCCCCGTAACTCGCGGCACGCCCCCTTGCATTAACCACACCCCCTTCACATGGGATTGCAAGGGGGACAGCCCCAGTTGGTCCTTGACTGCAGCCGTAGGAACTCTGCAATGGAGAATCATATGGAAGTCTTCACCGGGCCCTGGGGAGAACACTCCCAGGCCGAATCACGACAAGGGCAGCCAGGGTGGTCATCCAGGGGCTCCCATAAACTGGGGTTCCCTACACATAGCTACATCACCATCATGGGGGCACTGTTGCATATGTGAACTGGGGGCCTGATTCAGACCCGGTCGCAAGCGCTGAGTGCTCACAACCGGGTCGATGTTTGCCCACTGGGCATACGCACGACGGAGCTGGCTCCGTCGTGCGCATGCGCGAGACCCGGCTAGCGACGGGTGCACCGTCGCTCCGGGTCTCGCACCAAAGGGGGCGAGCTGTCGATGGTGATTGACAGCTCATCCCATTTGGTAGGTGTGGCCGGGGATTGGCTTCACAAACATAGGCGTTCCCAAGCGAACACCTGCCGTTTGTGGGCGGCCCCACTGACATCACCAGTGATGTCAGTAGGAGAGCTTCCGGCTCTATTACAGCCAGAATCTCTCTGGGGCTTGCGGCCACGAGACCCTACCACAAGGGTCTCATTGCAAGCCCGATGGTCGCGATGGTCTTGAGTCTCTTGACCATCGTGACCATCAATCTGGCCACTCGCTATAGCTGTGGGTGGCCACCCAGAGCTATGCGAGCGGCCAGGAGGCCGCTCCAAAAAATAAAAAATAGACGCCCTGATTCAGAGCGAGCGCTCTTTCAGAGCGTCCGTCTCTGAATCAGGCCCTGGGAGCACTACAGGGTGTCTAACACATTTGCAGTGCTGAGAATATTTGCACATTATATTTTTCAATAATAATGTTTTGTGCTCAAATCTTCTTTCTTTGGTTGTGACGTTAATTTGACAAAACTGTGTCAAACTAATAAAAAAAATCCTTTTTTTATGGCCCAAAATGTTTTTTTTTTCACACTATTGATTTTACAGAGAAGTGTATTCATAAGGCAGCAAAATTCACAGAAGTACTGTATAGCTGCATCCATCCATCTCATTTACGTTAACCTTCCTTTACAAATTAATCAGTTATATTTCTATTGATGGAAGATTATTCCAAATCTACCAGAGAAATGGCTTTTTTTTTTTTTATCTATTTAGGGGCAAGGGTGAACTTTCTGAGGTAAGTGTGAGTTGGGTTGTTATCATGTGCCATACTCTCTGAGGTAAGTGTGAGTTGGGTTGTTATCATGTACCATACTCTCTGAGGTAAGTGTGAGTTGGGTTGTTATCATGTACCATACTCTCTGAGGTAAGTGTGAGTTAGGTTGTTATCATGTACCATACTTTCTGATGTAAGTGTGAGTTAGGTTGTTATCATGTACCATACTTTCTGAGGTAAGTGTGAGTTGGGTTGTTATCATGTACCATACTCTCTGAGGTAAGTGTGAGTTGGGTTGTTATCATGTACCATACTTTCTGAGGTAAGTGTGAGTTAGGTTGTTATCATGTACCATACTCTCTGAGGTAAGTGTGAGTTAGGTTGTTATCATGTACCATACTTTCTGAGGTAAGTGTGAGTTGGGTTGTTATCATGTACCATACTCTCTGAGGTAAGTGTGAGTTGGGTTGTTATCATGTACCATACTTTCTGAGGTAAGTGTGAGTTGGGTTGTTATCATGTACCATACTCTCTGAGATAAGTGTGAGTTGGGTTGTTATCATGTACCATACTCTCTGAGGTAAGTGTGAGTTAGGTTGTTATCATGTACCATACTTTCTGAGGTAAGTGTGAGTTGGGTTGTTATCATGTACCATACTTTCTGAGGTAAGTGTGAGTTAGGTTGTTATCATGTACCATACTCTCTGAGGTAAGTGTGAGTTAGGTTGTTATCATGTACCATACTCTCTGAGATAAGTGTGAGTTGGCTTGTTATCATGTACCATACTCTCTGAGATAAGTGTGAGTTGGGTTGTTATCATGTACCATACTTTCTGAGGTAAGTGTGAGTTGGCTTGTTATCATGTACCATACTTTCTGAGGTAAGTGTGAGTTAGGTTGTTATCATGTACCATACTTTCTGAGGTAAGTGTGAGTTAGGTTGTTATCATGTACCATACTCTCTGAGATAAGTGTGAGTTGGGTTGTTATCATGTACCATACTTTTTGAGATAAGTGTGCGTTAGGTTGTTATCATGTACCATACTTTCTGAGGTAAGTGTGAGTTAGGTTGTTATCATGTACCATACTCTCTGAGATAAGTGTGAGTTAGGTTGTTATCATGTACCATACTTTCTGAGGTAAGTGTGAGTTGGGTTGTTATCATGTACCATACTTTCTGAGGTAAGTGTGAGTTGGGTTGTTATCATGTACCATACTCTCTGAGATAAGTGTGAGTTGGGTTGTTATCATGTACCATACTCTCTGAGGTAAGTGTGAGTTAGGTTGTTATCATGTACCATACTTTCTGAGGTAAATGTGAGTTGGGTTGTTATCATGTACCATACTTTCTGAGGTAAGTGTGAGTTAGGTTGTTATCATGTACCATACTGTCTGAGGTAAGTGTGAGTTAGGTTGTTATCATGTACCATACTCTCTGAGGTAAGTGTGAGTTAGGTTGTTATCATGTACCATACTCTCTGAGATAAGTGTGAGTTGGCTTGTTATCATGTACCATACTCTCTGAGATAAGTGTGAGTTGGCTTGTTATCATGTACCATACTTTCTGAGGTAAGTGTGAGTTAGGTTGTTATCATGTACCATACTTTCTGAGGTAAGTGTGAGTTAGGTTGTTATCATGTACCATACTCTCTGAGATAAGTGTGAGTTGGGTTGTTATCATGTACCATACTTTCTGAGGTAAGTGTGAGTTAGGTTGTTATCATGTACCATACTCTCTGAGATAAGTGTGAGTTAGGTTGTTATCATGTACCATACTTTCTGAGGTAAGTGTGAGTTAGGTTGTTATCATGTACCATACTCTCTGAGATAAGTGTGAGTTAGGTTGTTATCATGTACCATACTTTCTGAGGTAAGTGTGAGTTAGGTTGTTATCATGTACCATACTCTCTGAGATAAGTGTGAGTTAGGTTGTTATCATGTACCATACTTGCCAACTCCCCCGGAACTCGTGGGAGGCTCCCGATTTTTCAGGTAGTCCTCTGCGCTAAAATAATACAAATTGCATCATTTAGCCCACCCCCTTCTCGCGGACCCGCAAATCTGACTTTTCCCGTAAAGGGGCAGGGTCTAATGATGTCTACAGTCCGGCCCCGCCCTCGAATCATCTCCTCTCCGGGCAGCTCCTGGGGAGGAGTTTTCTAAAGTCAGTATATATGTCATGTAGCTGTTACTGGTCGTGAAGTGCATAATGGTAATGGCTGTCTGCTAGTGAGTCTTGTACAGTATGTCGGGCAGATTTGATAGGCTGAGGAGACCAATCCTGTGCACATTTCTGTTTACCACAGTAGGTAAAACGTTGCTGATCTTTGCTCGCACCTCTACTAGACTCTGTTCAGGGCCGGATTAAGGGGGAGGGGGGGGGCACACACATACCCGGCGACGCGGGGACTAGGGGCACAGGCAGATACCTGTAAGGGGACAGTCCGGGGATCCGCGGCGCTCAGTAACTTTATTGAACCGGCGGTGCCAATGGCCAGTGCAATAAAGTTTCTTTTGTTTAATCGGTGCAGAGAGCGTGATGTCATGACGTCACGCACGCTGCACGAGCTGTGCTGCAGTGAGCAGACGGAAAACAAATAAGGTAAGTGTGGGGGCTGGGAGCGCTGGGGAGGGAGACGCAGTGTGCTGAAGAGACAGACAGGGTCTGTCAGAGGGTCACCGGGGGGGAGGGGGACACTGTGGCTGTATGGGAGGGGGACAAGAGCCCCCACAACTTAGTTGCCCGAAGGCCCCCACAAGACGCTGGGGCCTATTCATCATTGATAAATGACCCGGTAACCATGCGGAAACACTAGTATCCGCATTTTTAAGTTACCTGGCCATTCATCATCAGGGGTCCGATGGTGCTTGTTCTCGGATTCCCACACCTTAATATGGGAAGGAGTTCCGGGGATGTGAAGAGAGATCCAAGTGCCCTCCTCACTAGGGATCCCTCCGCCACCTCCTCACTATCTCCCTAGGTCACGCATGCGTAGCCAGGGCGACGGGGAGGAGGTAAGTAACACAGCTACATCTGTAGCTGCGATACTACCCACAGGGTCAAGAGCTTTTCAGGGCAGTTGTCCCGCACCGGAGCAATGATGAATTGCTCCGGTGTCACTTTTCCCCCGCTGCGAGTTGAATACTTAAGTATCCCTCGCAGCGAGTTCAGAACTTCATCATTGGAGGCCATGCGGCCTTCGATGATGAATAGGCCACTTAATCCGGTCCTGACTCTGTGCCACAAAGGGGTAAATTGTATAACAAAGTGCATAAGTACAGAACGGTACAGATAAGAACGTAGCTTAATTAGCAGGGCCCAGATTACATAAATGCATGGGGAATTCAGAGCGGCGAGGGCCCAGCTCGTGAGTGCTTAAACTGTCGTATTTCTCAGTGCATCAACCATTTCAATAATAGACTGTTAGCTCTATTGTCTATGTACAAATTTCCACCAGTGCAAGTACTGTAGTTACCATCTTTCTCGTGTCACCTTCTTCTTTTCATGTATTAGGAGGTAAAAACCTTTTATAGGTTCTACATCTAAGAGGCAGTTTCATTTAGCCGCAGGTTGATCCACACGATCTGTTACACCGGGTACAGGGCCCAAAGTTACTCAATCACAGACCCGCAATCAACCCCGGAGGCCGCACTTAACGCTCATCGCTGCCCACACCCCCGGAAGTCACCAATCAGCTCATTTGGGGGGAGGGGGCAATGGATCAAACCTTCAAGTGAGACAAAATGGAGGCTTTTGCCATAGTAACCAATCTGCTTCTAGCTGTCATTTTGTAGACTGTGCGCAATGAATGACAGAAGCTGGTTGCTGTGTGAGACTTAACCTAATCTTTCTCAGAGGTTTGATACATCTACTCTCTAGTGACTTTCCTCTGTTGGTAAAGGCCTGATTCACTACAGATCGCAACTGCGATTACGCACGCTGATGGCCGATTGTTGAGTTCTGCTGCATGCATCTCAGTGCACAAAGGTCTTGCTGCGATTGGACTGCGATCTCAGTGACTACACAGACCCATCGCAGAGTGATTGATAGGAAGTGAGCATTTGGGGGTGGTGATGGGGGGGAAGGTAGTCGGCGTTTGAACGCCGTTACAGGGGCGTGCCTAAATTAGCCACCGTGCTGCCATACGCAGCTTGGGCTTTCGCTGCATGCGATGAGGTTAGCAATTTCTGAGTAAGGTCAGACCTTGTGCAAGTGTGCGTGAGGCTCCGATGGTACTCCATGTTGCCGATGGTTTCACTGTTTTACTAAGTATTACGGATGTGTGTAAGGTGAAGTAGGCGTCCTTATGTTAGGCTGCAACGGCATTGCAATAGCAATCATTAGCATATATTTGCTGTGAGACTGCGTGCGTAATCGCAGTTGAGATCCGTAATGAATCAGGCCCAAAGTTAGATGAGAGCTAAAATGTTTTCCTGTTCAAAAGTTACTTGGTGAACATAGCGATTAGTATTTTCACAAAATATTGCAAAATAGTCCCATACAGTAAATGCTGTAAAATCGTTAAAGTCAGTGAGAAATCACAGAGTTGGACCATGCCTTATCCAGAAATCAGTGCTGACGATGGCCTGCAAATTTACATAGAGTCAGGATTGCCATGTCTCCATTTAACATTTCCACAGCTTGATTACACAGCGCTGCCCATGTTGCTGCATTATGTTTGTGTCAGTTTATACTATACGTAAGAGGATCGCCATTGCAAATTTCACAGTGGAACCTAGATAACGCAGCTCGTTGCTTGCACACAGAGGAGGCAGCCATCTTGTGGTCTGTCATTTCACTATGTGCCAGCAACATCACAGAAGCACAAAATGGCTGCAGCAATGAAGATGTAGCCTATCAAATTACAGGGAATGAGATCACTTAGTCCAGTGAATGAATGCTTAATAAATTCTAAGAAGTTCACAAAATGGCTGCTTCCACTGTGTGATCCATGCAATTTATTACTGCTGTTCCTTAGGTGACTCCTTCATTCAGATGCCTGCAGTATAAATATAACGAGCCACGCCGTGTGTATAGAAAAGTGTATGTCAGCTAAAGAGGGAATAACATTGATGCTAAAGGCTACTTGATTAGTAACCAGCGTTTAGTCGGCACTGGTCGATTATATAAATGTTTCAGTCGTTTCACCAGTGAAAACAACGGAATAAAATTAGATGTGTGTGAGATTAATATAGAGGATGCTGATCGGTTATGTGTGTGCTAATTCTTGCATGCATTGTGCATTGGCACCCGGAGACAGAATCGTCAGCAACTTTATACCCTCTGCCTTATCTGAGGGTTGCTCTGTGCCGGGCCGTGTCCTAGTGACCTTACGTGGAGAAAAGATGCTTACGCTGAGCTGCTCAGTTCTCATCTACCTCGACTTAACAGCGCCTTGTGGCACAAATGAGGGCAGCCGGGGAGTGAATACAGCTTTAGAAACCTTGCAGCACTAAGGGCCTAAAAATACACATCGACTTGTCATTGTTGGAGCTGCATCACAGAGCACCTGGCGCATTTATTGTTTTGCTGTAAATACTGTGGGTGAAATTAAGATTTTTGAGGTAGATCACGCCCGCTTTACCATTCCAGCTACTGTTCAATCCTTCTGTTGCAAAAAGGGTCTGCAGAACGGCATAATAAGGCCACAGGATGATTGTTCCTGCAGTTACGCTGTGAAATTCTCCTAGTGAGTGCTCAGAATACCTCTGCATCCAGTGACCTAATATGCTATGTGTAGACGCAGCCCACGGCTCTCCTCCGTTACGCACTTGTGAATGTAATAGGGACACTCTTAGCCTGGAAAATTGAGAGCACTTCGTGGGGTGGGGGGGGATGTCCCACTAATAGCTGAGTCTCATTGGATTAATCATGTTTAACCCCTACCAATTGTAAACGGTTCACGCATGCTTTCAGCATGGTGTAAATTTTTTTAAAAAAAGGATTAAAAATGCAGGAACATTAATTCAGCTTTCACCAAAAGGGTTATGAAATTGCCTGTGGGCTTTCAAACTGCTTAAAATGGAGAAAGAAAAGGACAATCCCAGCGGAATACACAATTCCCATGCCATAATAATTACCTGTGAAGTGGCAGCTTCTAAAATGAAAATTATTTTGTCAACGGCAAAAAATCAGAAATTAAATTATTAACAGGATCCTGGATCCTCCTCAAAATTCCATCAAATAAGAAATTCCTTCATAGAAATACTTTTTTCATGTATTTATGTAATTAAATTAAGTTGATTTATTAATATTTTATCTGAAAAATAAAATAAAATAAAAGACCTAATAAGTAAACAATATTTTGCCATTTGTTTTTTGGCTGACGTTTGTGTCAAGTTCCCTTGTCTTACCCTTAAATCAGCCCATACTGTGAAGCCGACACCGGTCAGTGTCATCGCTCTAATGTAATGTCCTGTACCCACATAGACCTATCCGTATAAATTATAATATTGTAATAGAGACTTGTTGTACAGTACAGTTTATGTGGTGATTTTGCAAAAAAAAAAATAATTAAAATGTCGTCCTTGAAACATCTTACGATTTAAAGTGTGAAGAATGTTTAATGGTTTGTTAAAATAATATTGATGCTGTACAGCCTGGCCAGGCCGATAATGAGCTGCCCTGCACTACATGGGAAAACCTGGTGTATGCTTCCCAACTTTTTGTCCTTCATTAGATGCTAATATGTCCGTCCAAAGCTCCTTTCAAGATGTAGGTAGCCATCAAGTAATCTTCTTTGGGTGCCTTTTGGATTATGTAACGTTAACCTAAATTGCACTAAGCTTACTGACTGCTTAACAGCCATATGTAACAGAAGCAACAACTGTTTCATGATGCTAAAAATAAAAGCTGTGTGTTCATATTTTATAGTCATTTTTTTTAATAAAAACTCACTTATTGATAGCAAAAAAAGTACCCAAACTTAAAAAAAAATAAATGTCTACAGTTTTTTTTTTAATTATTTTTATTATTATTATTTTTTTTATTTTATTTTTTTACCTAAATACTATGCTGCCCGTGTATTCAGGAAGGATGCAAGAATTGATGACCTATCTTTTTGAGCCACAAATATCCTTAATAAAAAAAGAAAGAAAAAGTTTATTAAAAATAGGAAAAGTTGTTTGGGTCGGATATAGCAGCCCTAACTTATAGAATCAGGGACTCCGTGTTTTCTAATTCTTGTCTTCTTCACTGTTTCACTTTTTGTGGAATATGTGTGCGCTATATAAATAACGGGTAATAAATAAGTAAATATTTAATGTGTACACTCTTATTGCAGTGGCAATGTCATTTTTTTACGTTCTTATATTTTTGCAATTTGAATATTCAATATTGAAAAACCTCACTTAAATAGAAATATATATATATATATATATATATATATATATATTCTAAAACACGGCCAACAATCTGTTCTATATTCAAATGTTGCTTCTAAACCTTCAAGCTTTATCATGGGAGACTATAGCTGCCTGACTCTTAAAATACTCTTAAAGCAAATCGATATTTTCTCATTCAAAAATGATAAGTTGTGTAAATAGCAGGAATGCATATATCTGATGGTAACCTAAGGCTTTTTGGGGGCCTATCATGTTAGGTCCTGTGAACAGACTAACTCTTGGGTTTGTCGTCTTTGCTGAGCAGTTTACTCGCCTATTATAAATATTTGACAATACTGTTTGTACGTGAAGGCTGCTATTTAGGATAAGGGCCCTTCTCTAACGCTGTTGATATGAACCAATTCCTTATGCTCATCCATACCACCAATAGAGCGCATATTTAAATATGGAGTTTATTTTCAAGTATCGACTTACAAATACCAGGTTTATAGAGTGTCTGCGTCATGATGGAAACTCAGGGCGGACGCCGGGTGCACCTATCCATATCTTTATTGAGGGCCAGCGAGTATTGCTTCCAGGCTGTCTGCAGGCCTGCAACATCGCAAGACTCATCCCATATCTAGATTGGCAAGGAGAGACTTCCTGACAGCATTAGGTACTCCCGTGTAATGTTTATTAGACATTTACAGACTATTAACCTTCCATTACTTGCTGCGTTTTTTTTTTTTTTCCTCCAGTGCTGGTGGAAGTCCTTAGGGAACATACTCCGATCCTCCTCTGCATCTTTTCTTGTTTTTTTTATTATTATTATTTAATTAACCCTTTAAGTGCTCGAGATGCACTTTAGACCTCTGTCTGGCAGGCCTCTTTGGCAAATGCAGAGTTTAATGAGTCAGCATAGCTTTATGAACTTACAACGAATATTGCATTACTACGATAAAGATAAAGGTTGCGTAAATATTTCATGGTGGAGAGATTGAAGCCTAACATAATACCTTAAGATGGAGGGAGAGAGATGAAAAAAGAAATTGATGCCACATTGTAATATATAAAAAAAAATCTGTCTACATGTGTGTGTGTATATATATATATATATATATATATATAAATATATATATATATAATGCATTCATAATATATGTAAACGGTGGAAATAAATATACATTTTAAATACACAATTATATTCACATTTCAGCATATTTCTTCATGTCTTATTTTCATATTTATCACTTGACTCTACAGTACATACATTTTCCACCTATATATAGAATTTGATCATCACTTATCAGTATACAAGCATTCACATACATTTCATTAGAACACAATATAGCTGTAAAAATTAAAAGGTAAAACGGTATAGGTGAAATAATACAAAATGAATACATGCGCTAAATATAAATTAAATAAATATATATATAATATATATAAATATATATATATATATATATATATATATATATATATAAAATGACTTCCCGGTCAGCAGGTTGTAAAGGCTAAAAATGCTTGTAAATACAGATTTAGATGGTAGAAACACATGTCTATGTCCGAGCCAGCCTGTGTAGCCCTGCTGCATTGTGTTGTCTTGATTTCAGCTGTCCATTCTGAACCCAGGCAGCTTCTCCCTCATATCTCTGCTTGCTGCTTATTAGACCCTCTCTTGGCATTCACCGCGTGCCTTAATTGTATGGACATTTAAATCAAGGTCCGCTGTGAACACGGAGAGAAGGGGCCTCTGTGTGAAGACTGCAGGGAAAATCATGATAACAACAGCAAACAGCAGAAAAAAAGACTTCTCCTCCTCATCGCTGCAGACCATCCTGATCCCTAAACCTTGGCTGGACAATGCCATCATACCAGGCGGTGCAGTCCCAATGCTTCCCTTTGTTCTGCATTCTGAAAGCTTCAATGAAGAGGGGACCCTCTTATCTCTCTGTCTTCCTCTTGGCTTCCTCATGTCCAGCCCAGCTGCGGCAGCACCCGGCATCTTCCCTGCAGCAGATCAGAGGCGGCTCTTATGCTTTACAATGACAGTCGCATTGCACAGAAGATGCTTTTTGGTACTGCTGACAACAGAGATAAGCAAATCGCTGAGGATGGAGCGTAGGTTGGAAATGATAGAAAAAAAAAAAAAAAAAATCTAGCAAAAAATAAATAAATAAAAAAGGAGAGGGAAATAAAAGCCTATTGACTCGGTCTACTGTGAAAGACGCAGGGCACGCGCTGCATTCTGTTTTGTAGCATAAATGATCTGGTTGAATGAGAGGGCCTGCAGGCTGGCTATAAAGCATCCCGACTCTGCCTGTGCAGTCAGTCCTTTTACTGAGGTCTCAAGTGGTGCAAAAAACATAGGAGAGGGGCCCATCTGGCTTCTCATCAGCTTTGTCAAGTCTTGCATACGCTAAAATGCTAATGACCTACATAGCTCATGCAAAATGCAGCAGCGGAGAGAGAGAGAGAGAAAGAGAGAGAGACAGAGAGAGGGGGGGGGGAGAGAAGAGAGAAAGAGGGAGGTATAGAGGGGAGGGAGCAGGGAAGAGACTAAGATTGTTTGGTTGCATTGCCTCTAACCTTCCAAATCCCTTTACTAATCAGTCTGGCTCACCTCCTATTTTACACAATGCTTTCATATGTGAGGGGTCATGTTATGCTTAGATGGGTAAATATATGTACATTATAAAAGCCCTTCTAAGCATTCCACAACGTAAAGACTTTAATCCAACAAAACATGGCTGCCCTTGACCAGCTACTCCGCGGAAATTTTGCTACCCAACGATTGAAAAACACAACATAAGGCTCTGACGTTTAGTTAAAATTTGAGGTTACGGCGACCCAACGGGGATCTGTAGAAATAACTCTTAACAGACAATACGGTGGTGCGAGCACTTGTCAAATCACCCCGGTCGGCGCTGCAAAAATGCTAAAACAGTGTTTTTGGGTTTTTGGGGTTTTTTTTTTTTATATCTCATGAAACCCCAAGCCTGTGCTCTCTATAGTGATACAGAGTATCAAGCACCAACAGCAAAGCAACCGTATTTAAAAGGCACAGATGTTTACACTGGTTCTACCTACCTATCTCTCTTGCAGTAAACAATAGGATAAAATGGTGCCTAGAGGGCCTGCTGTCTAACTCCACCAGGCAAATGTTGAAATCTTGAAGCAGTGCATTTGAAATCCCATCTGTGGCATAAAGGTTACCTCTCTCCTAGCATCCAGTCCACTCCTGGCTTCCCGAAGACCTCTTTATAAACCTGAGCCTTTCCTGCCTTCCTTTGTCTGATCGTCAGGAGAGAGAGAGACAAATTTTCCTTTTGTTCATCCGCAATGCTTTATCACTGATCAAACCTCACACTTCATTGTCACAGCATCCGTGTGCAGCCCAGGTCCTACCTCCTACCCTAATACCACCAGAGGTGCTCGATGCCTCCCCTGCATTGTCCAGCCGTCTTCATCCTCAGCCTTGTGTGTTGTGGGACAGCAGTCACAGCAGCTCTGACCCTGTACCACTTACCAACCCTGATGAACAGCCAAGCTGTTGGACCAATCCACTTTCAAATACAAAACAAGCTCGTCCGCACCTACCTCTTTATTTTCCTGCGCCTCATACACCTGCAGCATATCCAGCTAATGTCATCTAGTATAACACTCCCCACTACAGAATACAGCGGCCATTCCGACAAATTCCCAGTATTTGGTTAGAGAAGAGAGAAAAAGAACCAACAATAAAGAGAGAAGAAGAAGAAGAACCAACAATAAAAAAAAAAAAATTACAAAAAGAAGGAAAAATATCCTTGCATACATAAGAAACAACGTAGGGGGGAAGTATCAAGATAGGACTCGTAAAAAAAAAAAAAAAAAATCTTTGTAAAATAGCAACGGGGAAAAAAAAAAAATAGATCGAAATTCTTCTTAAACCTACTGAGATCTTTATGTGTTGTGCAAAAGTGCCTTTCGCTAGGAGCTGTTCTGGAGAAAGGATAGGGGGGGGGGAAACCTTCCCACTTATCATTAGCCAGTCCTAATCTTTTCTCACTGTCCTCCTTTTTCTGATCCCTTTTTTTTTTTTTTTTTCTTCCCTTGAACGGATTCAGCCAAAAAAAAAAAAAAAAAAATCCCCACAAAAATAATATATTCACATCTGCTGACTCCATGCACTGAAAACAAGAGGTTTATAATTCTTGTAAATAAAGCAAGACCCTCCATGGATAGGCACTCGTCACACCTGCCCCGTGTTCCTCCCCTTCGCTGCTGTGCAGGATGCAATTCCGTTTTATTATGCCAAGGCTGTAGTCATCAAAATGATGAAGAAGAGGAGGAAGGTGAGGGGAGGGTGAATAATACAGCATCAATGGCCATATTTGAGTTAGGGACATGAGGGGGGGGGGGAGGGGGGAAAGAGTAAGAGGACAAGGGACGTGTGGAAGGAGGTGGGGGGTAGGAAGGACTGTTCTTAATTTTAACCTTGCAGAATGTCAGTGGCAGCCACACCCACTCTACCCGTTGAAAAGAATAGATGATGCTTTAAATAAAAAATAAATAAATGAAGTGTTTTTGTGGGATAGCGTACAGATTATTTAATAAATTGTTGTTTATTTCCCCCACAAAAAAAAAATTAATTTTGCTACAAGTGCGGCTTTTCTCATCTCCGTCCAGCACGGCGCACGTGGGGTTACACACTACCGACGCAATGCAGCTCAAGCCTTCGAAGTGGTTAATAAAAAATAAATAAATAAATAGCCATAAAAACACTCCTTGCAGTCAGATCGCCCATCAGTGCATCCTCTGTACATAAATAAACATTTATTTCAACCTTCGCACGGTATTTCCACACGCGCGCGCACACACACACACATAAATAAATACATGTCCTACTCTTTTCTGCTTGCAAAAACCCTGTACCTTTACAAAGTAAAGGCATAAAACAGTCACCGTTATGTATTTGGCTTTATTTTTTACATATGTGAGTTTTCTGATTTAGTCGTGATGTCATCCGTTTTAGAAGATGGTTGTCAGAACCTCGTCAGCCCGGTTCGCTGGCGCCCTTTTACAGCGCTTCTCACCAGGTGTAGAGGCTGTGTGCAGAAAGCCAGCTCGGTTACACCCTGGCATTTGTTCATAAGATTGTTGTGGCCCTTTTTGAATTCATTTGCTCCGTTCTTTGGGGGGGGGGCAATGGTGCAGTTTCCAGGGTGTGTGTTTTGGGGATGCAGCATTGATTCCTTTGCAGTGGTTGTGTTGCTGCAGTCAGTCCATGCTGTCAGACACATATGGAGGGTGTGAGGACAGTGTGCATGTAGAACAATAGAGGGGGCTGTCAGTGATCCCTTCTCCTGTCAACATTAAGTGTGTACGGCAGACCTGACTGGACAGAAGGGGACAGGAAAGGATTTATGGCCAGATACTGGAACTTTGTATTTATTTTCTTCTGTGTTCATTCATCTGGACATTTCAAATTGTGGGTAGGAAAATAAAGCAATGGCTGACATAGTACGGCGGAGTCTAATCAATTTACGTGTCTCATATCGCTCGCCGTGACTAAGTTGCCTTTAGTATGTCCTAATTTCACGAGTTGACATCGTGCGCATTTTAAAAGTCTAATCCAATTTTCTTGACACACATTGGCAGAAAATGATCACTCAAACTTTCCATTCCAGTGCGGAACATCAAAAAATGTTGACACAGGGTAACAGCAGATGGTTCCGCTCCGCATGAGGGTTGGAACGTAGATCTCATATTGTGACCGACATTATACACTAGGCTGTTTGCAGTGTCTCCTGGATCCCTCAGACTCTGATGCATTACAGAAGCCCCATTACCATAGTACTGAACAGCAGATTTATATTGTGTGTTACTGCGAGCCATTACTGTGTATGGTCCAGTCCCAGTAACGTCATTACCGCATACACATTGGGATAGGTTTGCTCAGATTAGTCTATGTTATCCTTTTCTGCAGAAGTATATAATTTATTATATATCGCTGTACGGGAATCATCACCGCATGTACCCCATAGGCAGCGGGAACCAATCTTGTAACACAATATAAACCTTTGGGGTTATTTAAAAAATTAAAATATTTGATTCTCCCCCCCCCCCCTTATTTTACATTTACTTTTGGATATGTGTTTGTGTTTGCGTGTACTTTTATATGTGTATTTATTTATGTGTGTGTGTGAAATATATACACATATATTCCTTAAGCACATATATGTGTGTGTATGTGCATATTCCTCTTCTTGGAATTTTTTTTTAAATATATATGCATAGAATTTGACGGCAGATAAGAGACACTTGGCCCAACTTGTCTGCCCTCTTTTACTCATTCATTAACCTCAACCCTATTTAATTCTTAGTTCTTTATACGGATATTCTTAAGCCTATCCTAAGCATGTTTAAATTGCTCTACTGTGACTATACCATCTCTGATAGGAGGCTATTAAACATATCCACTACCCCTTCTGTAAAGTAATTTTTCCTCAAATTTCCTTTGAACCTACCACCATCCAGTGTCAGTGTATGTCCTCGTGTTCTAGTACTCCTCTTCCTTTGAAGAAAGTTTCCCTACTGTACCTTGTTAAAACCCTTTATGTATTTTACATTTTCTATCATGTTCCCTTCTCTGCTCCAAACTATACATATTAAGATCTTTTAGTCTTGCCAGGTAAGTTTTGTGATGTAGGCCATGTACCATTTTAGTTGCCCTTCTTTGTACAGTTTCTGTATACAGAAAAGGTCAACCTTTTTTATATATATATATATATATATATATATATATATTATATATATATATGTATAAAGTAAACAGATGTGTGTATTCATACAAATGTATATATTTGGTTATTTTTAACAGGAATATATAAATATATATTATAGATAAGTATTCCTGTTGGAAATATTTATCTATCTAGATTAAGTTTATTTATACACACATATATAGATAAATATTATAGAATATTAGACAAGACAATGCCAGGAGTCCGCATAAATATACATAGTCTAATACCAACCTTGCCAGCAAGTAAAAAACATATTTTCAGATTAAAGTGAATGAGTGTCTTACCGACTGCGCAACACAGATAGGGTATGATTGGTGGTAACAGATTATGCTAGCAGTCACAACCTTCATACACGGTATATAAGGTTCTAGGTGGATGGAGAATATAAGCAAGTAATACCACAGCCTATGGATAAATAGGAAGAGCATGTGTCAGTACGTCTCTGCTCTTGTACAGACCCAATGGACGGACAGCAGTTCTACACACAGGCCTGGTGCACACGTTGCATTATGTATTTATAAAGTATGGGCTGAACGCACCTACCTCCTATAATAAAGAAGGATTCGGCATCCTGCTGTGCTTATATAACCAATGTATTGGGTGCGTCAGTGTGCTGTAATGTAACACAGTGAGACTGCTGCAAGTAACCCTGTCTACAGGGCCACGGTCTATATGACCTTGATTTGTATATACTATTTATATTACTATTTTTGTGGTTGTTGGCTGAAGTGGGTATTTTTTTTCTTAGTAAGAGTCTAAAGGCATTTAAATAAATATATAATGATTTTGAATATGAAGATTCACAATTATTCAACCAATTAACAAAAAATAGTCCCTGGCCAGTGATTATTTTTTTTCCACCTAACACATTTTACATACAATCTGTCATGCAAATCAAAGTCCAATATAAGAAAAATTTTGTCGAACAAACTAAATGTCTGAGTATGTGCAATCAATGTAATGTGTTCTATTCTTATAGTATGATACATGCTCTTTTACTGTCACGAGTTCTGTCCAGGACAAGTGTCAGTACCAGGAGCTGATAAAAGTGTATACATTATATATATATATATATATTGTATACACTTTTATATATATATATATTTATTTATTTATTTTTATTTATTTTTTATTCAAATTTCAAAATTGGTCAAAATGCATTACGTGTCTGAAATCGTTGCACACAATCCACATAGATTAAACCTAAATGGCTCTTGAATGAATAGCATATAGTGTACCATTGATATATCAACTCAATTATTACAATTTGACACTGACAAAATAATGTTTAGGACTTATCTGTATAATTATTAAAAAGACTTTGGAAGACAAAGATGGTATTTTACTATCCATATCAGATGCAGTGGCAAAATATTTATATGTGTAAAATATCAACCTTAAATTATGTAAATTTCTGTATTTTTCGTAGTTCGATGGTTTCCCTGCATTTTAAATGTTAAAGGGGAAAAAAAATCTGACGGCCTTCAATCAATAAAATGCATGTCAGAATGTCTCCCCAGGTTATCTGGAGATCCCCCCGCTCTCTGCTTCAACTGAACTCATTACAAATGGTGAGGACACTGGTAGAGGCGGCTTCGTATGAAAATGATTAATCTGCTATATGATCCGCTCAGACGCTGTCATAAAATGAGGCTGCTCACGGACGTAAAGAAATCATTTAATTTCTGATCATGACATGAACAAAAAAAATCTGCAAAGGCTTTATTTCCTGCTGATATCCAGGTACAGAGTCCCATCGTAGGTCCCTTGTGTGAACATAACGGCCAACTTTAATGTACTGATGATAGACGTTACTGAATATATATATATATATATATATATATATACACCATTTTGATTAAAGACAAGCAGCAATCTCTTTATCCGAAAACATAACCAGTAAAATACGTCAACGTGAGAAAAATCAAAGTTGTGATTTTTTGCGCATTTTCGCTCAACCTATACATTGCCATCTAATCACATTCTGAGCGGTGGATGTCTGTTTTTGCCCTGTCAATAATCTGAAAAGGTGGTCCTTGAAATAGCTTCAAAGATATGGATGTTAACCCTTCAGTCCCTGTGGACTACATCCATGGAATCAGAGGCCACACGCGCACATGCGCGTATATATATATATATACATGTGTATATATATATATATATATATATATATATACGCATGTGTGTATATGTTTATGGATATACATGTGTGTATAAGTATATATCTATGTATGCTATATATATAAATATATATATATATATGTGTGTGTATAAGGAAACACATACTCAGTGCGACAGAGGTTAAATTGTGTGCGTCCTGCAGAACTGCATGCTCAGGAGAAAAAGAGGCTTGATGAAAAATCTGTCCCTTCAAGGAGAACCTTGCGTAATGACAGAGGCAGCCAACTAATCTGCAGTATGTTGCTGTCAGCTCCTCTTCCCTGGGTAGGAAGCAGAGTGTGATGCCCCCCCTCATCCGCCCCAGATATGTAACCATGTTTCCATATATGCCCCCTAGACTGTCATTTCCCCATTTGGTTTGTGTTTTTTCTTCCCCCCCAAAAAAATACAATTACCTACAAATATAGGAGGCCTCAAGAGGATAATAAAGCTCTGTATTGGAGGATTGGTACAAAGTGATTAACAGTAGAAAAGGTTGTATAGCATTAGATAGCCACTAAAACTGTAGGGATGCATATCATATTTGCTTTGTGCGTTTTTAGGCTGTTTCTCCCAAATCACCTTCAGAAAAATGTGAAAACCAATTTATGTGTTCCATAAAAATGGCTGGAGCGTTTGTCCTTGCGTAAAATACGCATTCGGGGCTAAGGCAAGTTGTATAACGAGTATAGGGTCGTCTTATTAATCCGAGTACAAGGTTTATCCATTTTTCCTGTAACAGCTTGACAAATGTGGCATTTTTTATTTTATTTTATATATATATATATATATACTGTATATATAGATAGATATCTAATATAGTATACAGGAATGTCGATGAAAAGCTGATTACAATATGCCAAGCTCTGCAAAAAATGGCTGCAACAGAAAATCGCTGAACATTCGTCCACGTGCGGGCTGACCTAGTTTTTGTAGAATTAGTGAAAATCCAAAATAAAAAAAAGCAAATGTAGGGAATATTTGTGCCTGAGGAGCTTGCTAGGCTCTGCGTTCTGCATCTGCTCATTGCAAAGGGGTCTTGATCTGGTCTCTGGGGTGGTCAGAAATCACAAAGAAACTATAACATCATAAAGGATGCCAGGCACACATACATATTTCAGCACTGCATTTCTCTGTGCAACATTCAGATGTGAAAAATCATCAATATTCACCGGACGCTTTCATCATTTAAAATCTCTGTTAATTATTTTCACTTTAGAAAAATTTTTATTTTTTTTTGGAATGTTTAATCTCAGGATAAAAATGTATAAATAAAATAGGCCCTCCATAAAAATAATATATATATAAAAAAAAATCAGATTCCATGGAGAAATGTACAGCTTATTCCCACTCTTTTCCTATGTGGATGAAAGGCCTTTAATCATCGTACAACGGTGCACAGGGAGACAATAGCACAGACAAAAAGTTGTCTTGTCTTTTGTATCCCAATCAGTTTAAAGTGATAAGCCCACCCCCACTCAAAGTATTAACACATTAAGAAATTACAACGTAAAAGTCTGGAAAAAAAAAAATCTGATTGACCAAAATTCTCCAGGCCCCCATATGGTGTGGCATCTGTGCATACTCCTCCGTAAAAAAACCGCAGCGTCCCCTTTAATGGCCTAATGCATGATATCTCCCTTGAGATTGCCAATATGAGCTAAGTATTAAGTCTTAGGTTCCAGATGAGTTAAGATCGGCTGAATGTCATCCAGTCATCCCGTTCACCCTTTTAGAGCCGGAAAGGTTTTGTATTTTAGTCCAAAGCCCCCCACAAAATGTTCCTATTGGTACACTCCGTAAAAGTATAATGGTCATACTGAATATTACCCTTCTAAATGCTTGTATACATCTGCTATTAACCACAAGTACAGAGTTGTCTTATCGATTGATCCCTTGTATTAAAACAATTTTGTTTTTTTACTTCAAAATGGGTAATTGTAAACATCACAAAAAAAAATAATTAAATTAAATAGAGAGAACAGTTGGTTCATTGATTGAAAATCCCTATATGGCTAAAAATAATAAACAAAATTTTAAAAGTTAATAAATAATTTAATTTGTTTTGTATCAAATAAATCATTATCATATAGCCAATATTCTTTTTACATAGAGTTCTAAAAAGAAAATGGTAGCTGATGTGACGGAATGCGGTGATTACATGCAATTACATCATAAATCTCAGTTTATACAGTATTACAGTTTTTACAGGAATTAATACATATATTAACCTCATTTGATTATATATAAAAAACACGTCATATAAAATAATGCACTCCAAAGTTATTGTTAAGTGCTATTAGAAACACAATTTAATGACCCCCCTCCTATTAAGATAATATATATCTCTATCTATTTATCTATCTAATATATCTATAGCTATCTATCTCATATCTATCTACCTACCTATATACCTATCTATCTCATATCAATCTACCTTATATCTAATATCTATTTATCTATATGTACTTATGCTATGGTTACCTGTTGTGTATTTATTTATTCTCTGTTATGTTTTTATGTTTACCCCTTCTACGGTGCTGGGGATGCTTTGTGATTCCTATAAATAAAATATAATAATAATCTAACTATCTTATAACTATCATATCATACTATCTATCTATCTATATATCATTTCTATCTGATATCCAAGTAGCTAATATCTAACCTTATACTATCTAGCTATAGTATATATTATATCCTTATTTCTATCTAGTTTTATTTACTATCTTCTATATCTATTCCATGTATATCTATATATATCTATATATATATATATATATATATATATATCTATCATATCTATCTCATATCTATCGATCGTACCTTTCTATTTATATAATTTATCTATCTATCTATCTATCTATATGTCTATCTATCTCAGATCTATCTATATCATATATCACATCTATCTATCTCATATCTATCTCATATATCATATATATCTGTCTCATCAGTCTATCTATCTATCTATCTATCTATCTATCTATCTATCTATCTATCTATCTATCTATCTATCTATCTATCTATCTATCTATCTATCTATCTATCTCATATGTAGCTTTCTCTGTCTATCTCATGTATATCTATATTTCTCATATCTATATATATATATATTTCTCATATCTATATCATATCTATCTCATATCTATCTCTCTATCTGTCTATCTATCTCATATATATCTCATATCTATTTATCTATCTATCTCACATCTATCTATCTATCTATCTATCTATCTATCTATAGGAAGCAGTCGGGAAGCCGATGGACGTAATCCTGACCACCAGCTTCCCGACTGTCTAATCCCGTTAAGTGTCCAATGGTAGGCATCGAAATCCCGGCGCCTGTCTTTGGACCTACGCCGGGAGCCCGACACCCGGCTTACCGATCGAAGGTAAGCCGTGCGCGGGCAGCCGCAGGTGGGGGAGGGTTAGTTTAGGGGCTCCTGGGGGGGACTTAGGGTTAGGCACCCCCCGGAAGGTTAGGGGAAGGGGGAGTTAGGGTTAGGCACCCCCAGTGGGAGGTTAGGGTTAGGCACCCCACTGGGAGACTTAGGGTTAGGCTGCAGGGAAGGGGGGTTAGGTTTAGGCACTAAGAGGGGGGTGAGGGTTAGGCACTTGGGGGGAGGTTAGGGTTAGGCACCCCTAAAAGAGGGTTAGGGGGTAGAATTAGGTTAGTTTATACTTACCTTTGGACTTTCGGGATCTTTACCCCTGCCGGGCTTCCGCTTTTGGGATTTGAATCGCCGGCTTTGCAGCCGGCGGTAAATCATACTGATTCCCTATCTATGTCATATCTATCTTTCTCATATATATGAATCTATCTCATATCTATCTATCTCTCTGATATCTATCTATCTATCTATCTATCTATCTATATCTATCTCATATATATGAATCTATCTATCTCATATCTATCTATCTAGCCAGCTCATATCTAACTATCTAATATCTATCTAACTCATATTTATCTATCTTCTATCTATCTAACTCATATCTAACAATCTCATATCTATCTATCTATCTATCTATCTATCTATCTATCTATCTATCTATCTATCTATCTATCTATCTATCTAGCTAACTATCTCATATCTATATCTCATATTTATCTATCTATATACCTATCTATCTATCTATCTATCTATCTATCTCATATCTATCTATCTATCTATCTATCTATCTAACTCATATCTAACTATCTAATATCTATCTATCTATCTCATATATATGAATCTCTCTATCTATATATTTATCTTCTATCTATCTATCAATCTATCTATCTATCTCATATATAACTATCTCATATCTATCTAATATCTATCTCATACCTATCTATCTATCTATCTATCTATCTATCTATCTCATATCTATCTATCTATCTATCTATCTATCTATCTATCTATCATCTCATATCTATCTAGCTATCTCATATCTATCTATCTTATATCAATCTATCTATCTATCTCATATATTATATATATCTGTCTCATCAGTCGATCTATCTATCTATCTATCTATCTATCTATCTATCTATCTATCTATCTCATATCTAACTATCTAATATCTATCTATCTATCTATCTCATATATATGAATCTCTCTATCTATATATTTATCTTCTATCTATCTATCAATCTATCTATCTATCTCATATATAACTATCTCATATCTATCTAATATCTATCTCATACCTATCTATCTATCTATCTATCTATCTATATATCTATCTCATATCTATCTATCTATCTATCTATCTATCTATCTATCATCTCATATCTATCTAGCTATCTCATATCTATCTATCTTATATCAATCTATCTATCTATCTCATATATTATATATATCTGTCTCATCAGTCGATCTATCTATCTATCTCATATGTATCTTTCTCTATCTCATATCTATCTATATTTCTCATATCTATATCATATCTATCTATGTTTCTCATATCTATATCATATCTATGTTTCTCATATCTCTCTATCTATCTATCTATCTATCTATCTATCTATCTATCTCATATATATCTCATATCTATTTATCTATCTATCTCACATCTATCGATCTATCTATAGGAAGCAGTCGGGAAGCCGATGGACGTAATCCCGACCGCCGGCTTCCCGACTGTCTAATCCCGGCAAGTGTCCAATGGTAGGCGTCGAAACCCCGACGCCTGTCTTTGGACCTACGCCGGGAGCCCGACACCCGCCTTACCGATCGAAGGTAAGCCGGGCGCCGACAGCTGCAGGTGGAGGAGGGTTAGGTTAGGGGCTCCCGGGGGGTACTTAGGGTTAGGCACCCCCCGGAAGGTTAGGTGAAGGGGGGGTTAGGGTTAGGCAGCCCCCAGGGGGAGGTTGGGGTTAGGCACCCCCTCGGGAAACTTAGGGTTAGGCTGCAGGGAAGGGGGGTTAGGTTTTTTTAAATATAGCCACAGTCCAAACAACAGATGATCAGCAAACCAAAATGTCTGCAAATACAATTTTACATTGTGCAATAATATGCATGTCCAGCCATCAGTTCCACAAATGTGCAAATAATGCAAGAAAGTGCAGTTTCAGAAGTATTTTTATTATTATTATTTATATTGCACAATATAAAATTGTTTTTGCAGACATTTTGGTGTGCTGATCGTCTGTTGTTTGGACTGTGGCTCTATCTATCTATCTATCTATCTATCTATCTATCTATCTATCTATCTGTTTCATATCTGTCACAAACTCTCGGACGGATTGTGGATGCTACCCGTATTCAGGGAATTGGCTAGACCTATTCCTGAGGCGCGGAGTCTAATGTGCCGGCGGTTTTCACCAGGGACCCACGCAAGATGGTATGGACTTGGCTGCGACACCCAGGTCACGGCCCTCAGGTTAGGTTTCCCTATACAGGTGCTGGCAAACTTGGTCTGTATGCAAGAGTTGAGCGTAGTCGACTAGCTGGGTCAGAACCAAACAGACGAGACGGTACCACGGAGCAGACGTAAACGGGTCACAGGGAATAGCCGAGGTCAGAACCAGATATCAACGTAGAACCAGGGATCAGGCAGAATCAGAGTCACGAACAAGCCAAGGTGAGAACCAATTATTAGGATATGCACAGGAACGCTGGAGTATGGTAATGGAGTCTATACTCTGGCACTGGAGTGCTCCCAGGAACTTTCTTATATAGGTCAGAGTTCACAGTCTCCAATCAGCACTTCCCTAACTTATGTGCCTGTCTCTTTAAATCTTATGCACAGCGGCGCGTGTGCTCCTATGGGAGCCGCGGCTGCCTGCACACAGCTGCCGGAGGAGGGGAACAGCTGACAGCGGGCCTCGGGGATCTCCCGTCCGCTGTCCCATATCGGACCGGACCCCAGTGTCGCCGGACCAGGTAAGCAAGACCTGGATTCGGCGACGCTGTGACATTACCCCCCCTTCTAGGGGTGGGCACTGAACACCCCACAAATGGCTTGTTCGGAAACTTCTGATGGAACCTTCGAAGGAGTTGAGGTGCATGAATATCCGATACCTTAACCCAACAACGTTCCTCCGGCCCGTATCCCTTCCAATCCACCAGAAATTGAACTGAACCTCGAGACATTCTGGAATCTAAAATCTGTCTAACCTCATACTCCTCTTGATGGTCCACTGGAATTGCAGTGGGAGGGTTGCATTGTCTCGAATATCGATTAAGCACCAATGGTTTCAGAAGAGAGGTATGGAATACGTTGGGAACCCTAAGAGTACCTGGAAGTTTTAAGCAAACAGCTACCGGAATGATGACCTGAAGAATCGGAAAGGGGCCAATGAATCTGTGAGCAAACTTCATGGTGGGAACCTTTAATCGCAAGTTCTTAGTGGATAACCAGACATTATCACCGGGGTTCAGCACAGGACCCTTCTTTTCCTATCCGCTACACGCTTATACCTGGAAGAGGCTTTATCAAGTTCTTTTTCCCCTCCCTCCAAATCGAAGAAACGATTCGCTGTGCCACTAACAGCTGGGAGAGATACTGACTGAAGAGCTGGTACTTCTGGCATCATGGGATGTAGCCCATACTGGATGAAGAATGGAGAGTACCCCGATGACTCATGGTACAAATTATTGTGAGCAAGTTTCGGCCCATGGCAGCATGGAAATCCAAACGTCTTGATTAGCTGAGACATATATCCGAATGAACTTCTCCAAATCTTGATTTACGAGCTCCGTTTGACCATTTCTCTGAGGATGGTAAGCAGATGAAAAGCTTAAGTTGATGTTAAAGCATTTACATAACGCCCCCCAGAACCTGGAAGTAAATTGTACACCATGGTCTGAAACAATGTCTTTGGGAAACCCATGCAGCTTGAAGATTTCCTTTATAAACGCTTCAGCCAACCTTCGGAGCCGATGGTAACACTTTTATTGGGACAAAGTGAGCGACCTTGGAGAACCTGTCCACCACTACAAAGATTGGCAGTAGGGTAGATCTGTTATAAAGTCCATGGATATTTGAGACCAAGGACGATCAGGTACTGAAAGTGGACATAAAGACCCTGCAGGAAGTTGAGGCACTTTATGCTGAGCACAGATGGTACAAACTGCCACAAAGTCCTTGACATCGCAACGTAAATTTGGCCACCAGTTATTCCTGAGGATCAGTTCCAAAGTTCTCCCCACACCTGCATGACCTGAAAAACGTGAAGAATGGGCCCATTGAAGTAACTTAGATCAGAGTTCTGCTGCTACAAATGTTTTCCCTGGCGGGATCTTGACCTTGGTAACAGCAACAAAGCACCCCGGATTTAAAATTGGTTTTTGTTCCTTTATTTCGTCTACCTGGGCAGAATTGAATCTCGAGACAGGGCGTCAGCTTTAACATTCTTGTAACCTAGATGATAGGTAATAACCAGGTTAAAATGGTCAAAAACAGCAACCACCTGAACTGGCGATAATTCAGGCAATGAGCAGTTTTGAGATAAGTGAGGTTCTTATGATCCGTGTAAACTGTCACCGGAAATTTTGCCCCCTCCAGCAGATATCTCCACTCTTGCAACGCCAGCTTAATGGCTAGTAACTCCTTATCCCCAACTGCATAATTCTTTTCTGGAGCAGAAAACTTACGGGAAAAGAACCCACAGGAGTACCACTTGCCCCATTCATCCTTCTGTGACAGTACCGCCCTAACTCCCACCATGGAGGCGTCCACCTCCAAGAAGAAAGGCAGATCGCAAGTCAGGTTGTCTTAGAATAGGAGCTGACATAAAGCACTGTTTTAAAAGAACAAAGGCCTCTTCGGGACCATCTCTGAGTATCTTGTCCTCTCTTGGTAAGTGCAGTGATTGGGGCTGCTATGATGGAGTAGTTCTTGATGAACTGGCAATAGAAATTGCAGAATCCCAAGAAGCATTGTATTGCTTTCAACCCAACAGGGTGAGGCCAGTTAGTAATAGCAGCTAGTTTTGCCGGATCCATCTGCAGGCAGGAACCAGAAATAATGTATCCCAGAAACGTTAGCTCTTTTTGCTCGAAGGAACATTTTTCAAGTTTGCAAAACAACTGGTTGGCCCGAAGTTGTGTCAGCACTTCACACACATGCAGGCAATGACTTGGTACATCCTCTGAGAATATTAGGATGTCATTTAAATGTACCACAACGTATTTATAGAGCAAGTCCCTGAAGATGTGATTCATATATTTTTGGAAGACAGCCGGAGCGTTGCTCAACCCAAAAGGCAGGACTAGGTACTCGAAGTGACCATCACGAGTATTGAAGGCTGTCTTCCACTCATCTCCAGCCCGAATCCTGATCAAATTATAGACCACGCGAAGATCTAGCTTGGTAAAAATCTTGTCTCCTTTAATTCGATTGAAAACTTCGGATATCAGAGGAAATGGAAACCGGTCTTTGATGGTAATAGCATTCAGGCCCCAGTAATCAATGCATGGTCTTAGGCCTCCATCCTTCTTTTTGACAAAGAATAGACCGGCACCCGCGGGTGATTTGGACTCCCTGATGAACCCACGTTCTAGATTCTCCTGAATATACTCAATCACTGATTGGGACTCGGGAAGTGAAAGAGGAAAAGTTATTCCCCGAGGTGGCTCTTTCCCAGGTAATAGCTCAATAGCACAATCCCAGTCTCTATAAGCAGGAAGTGTCTCAGTGGCTTTCTTACTAAACACATCTCAGAAGGACCGGTATGAAGCTGGAAGCTGAACTTCTGGAGAGATGACTGAACTCCAAATGGTTTGCTGGGGAGTTTTGACGGATGACAAACAGGAACCATGGCATCTAGGGCCCCATGACAGAATTTGAGGTTCCTCCCAATCTAGCACAGGAGAATGCTAGATACGGAGCCAAGGAAGACCCAAGATGACAGGACTCTTGGCTGACAGAAGTATGTAAAATGCTATTGACTCTCGATGGAGAGCCCCTACTTGCATGATATTCTCTGCCGTCTGAGAGTGGATGGTCGCTGTAGGAAGTTTTTCCCATCCACCCCAATGACACTGAGAGGTGTTTGGAGTGGCATAATAGGAATTCCTTGCTCTTGAACTTTTTTAGACGTAATGAAGTTGCCATCGGCACCTGAGTCCAGGAAAGCCCTAATGACTTCAGAGAATTTTTCCAGGACCAGTGTCACATCAATGGAGAACTGGGGAACTACACGGTTCTTTGGGGTGTGTTGAAATGTGCCCAATCTGACCACCCCTCGATCAGTTAGGCCTTCTCGTTTCCCAGATGCTTTGGACAGCCGGAGAGAAGATGACCTGGTTCACCACAATATAAACAAATCTCCTTTCTCTCTCTGCGACAGGGAGGCGAGATTTCCCAACCTGCATGGGCTCTACTGGAGGTTCCACTGGTGCCGTGAAACGTGGAGCGAGCTTAAATGTAAACCGACGAGACTGCTCCTTTTCTCTTGTTCTCTCCCTATGGCGAAGAATAGCCGGGCTCATCGAAGACCCTCCGGAAAACCTACAGGAACTCTGTGCTATTGTTAACCAGAGGATCATTTCTCTCCCATAATGGTGAAGCCCAAGCCTGACCGGACAGCAGCGATATCACGTAAGCCACTTTCGTGCTTTCTGACGGGAAATTTGCTGCTTGAACCTCGAATTGAATTGAGCACTGGCTCAGGAACCCTCGACAGACCTTTGGGTCCCCATCGTACTTCGTGGGATTCGGAATGCGTAATGTTGCCGAAGCACTTGCAGCCTGTACAGTCACCGTAGGAGGTGGGACTGATTGTGCCGGTGCCGGCTGAGCGGTACGGACTTGTTGCATTAAGGTCTGCAGACACTGCATAATCTGAGCTTGATCTTGTTCTTGCTTCTCGACTCTAGCAAGTAGGTTCTCAAGTAAGTCACGGGGCGATGGTTTACCAGCAGCATCCAGATTTTTGGGCCAGAGTATTCTGTCACAAACTCTCGGACGGATTGTGGATGCTACCCGTATTCAGGGAATTAGCTAGACCTATTCCTGAGGTGCGGAGTCTAATGTGCCGTTGGTTTTCACCAGGGACCCTCGCAAGAAGGTATGGACTTGGCTGCATCCGACACACAGGTCGCGGACCTCAGGTTAGGTTTCCCTATACAGGTGCTGGCAAACTTGGTTGGTATGGAAGAGACTTGAGCGTAGTCGACTAGCCGGGTCAGAACCAAACAGACGAGATGGTACCAGGGAGCATACGTAAACGGATCAAAGGGAATAGCCGAGGTCAGAACCAGATATCAACGTAGAACCAGGGGTCAGGCAGAGTCAGAGTCACGAACAAGCCAAGGTTAGAACCAATTATAGGATTTGCACAGGAACGCTGGAGTATGGTAATGGAGCCTATACTCTGGCCCTGGAGTGCTCCCAGGAACTTCCTTATATAGGTCAGAGTTCACACAGTCTCCAATCAGCACTTCCCTAACTTATGTGCCTGTCTCTTTAAATCTTATGCAGAGCGGTGCGCGCACTCCTATGGGAGCCGCGGCCACCTTCACACAGCCGCCGGAGGAGGGGAACAGCTGACAGCGTGCGCTGGGGATCTCCCGCCCGCTGTCCCACGCCGGCCCGGACCAGGTAAGCAAGACCTGGATTCGGCGACGCTGTGACAATATCTATCTCATATCTACCTATCTATCTATCTATCTATCTATCTATCTATCTATATATCTATCTTATATCTATCCATCTATCTATCTCATATCTATCTATCTATCTATCTATCTCATATCTATATATCTATCTATATCATATCTATCTATCTATCTATCTATCTATCTCATATCTATCGATCAATCTATCTCATATCTATCTATATCATATCTATCTAATATCTATCTATCTATATCATATCTATCTGTCTGTCTCATATCTATCTGTCTCATATCTATATATCATATCTATCTATATATCATCTATATACAAATCTCTTTTCAGATCACATCATTTATATATTAATATATACGATGCCTCCCCTTATTCTGATCCATATGGTTGTTTATTGCGCTGCAGTGATATGCAGGGAGTATATTCTGGCGAGATATCTTTGTATATGAATGAAATATCAAACAATGAATAGTGTATGTGTATATAGCCCTGGGTCCTGCTGCATGCATCGTACAGTCATCTCTGTGACACCCTGTGAGCACTCGTCAGGTTAAAGATACAGAGAGGTGTGTGTGTGCGTGTGAGTGTGTGTGTGTACGTTTATGTAATACGCAGCCCCAGCAATCTGTACCCTGCAAACACACAGGCAGACATTTTACCGCAAGGGAAAAGAAAATAGCAGATTACGCCATCCTGTCAGTGCTGCTTCTTTTTTTTTTTTCCTGCACTGTTTAAAATTCATAGGTGGTGGCGATGAGTGGAGGGTGTGGGGGGGGGGGGGGGGGGCTTGTGTGACTTGAGCTATGCATACAGGTCTTGGTAATTGATGAGCAGTAGAAGAGGGAAGATAATTTGCATCAGTGGGGGTTACTTTGGGCTACACACGCACATTTAGGACAGGTATTCTGCATGTATCCTGGTACAGGCACGCAGCCTGTTTGACCGCGTCCATTTAGGAAAAAATTCCTATGCAGTCGTCTCCGCTGCAAGTGAGTGGTTACCCTGCAGCAGAGTGCCCTGGCAACGTATGTGTTAACATATCTTTACAGTACTGTATGTGTTCAGGCAGAAGAGAGGGGCTTAACCAAGTTCCTCGCCTATTCTAATTTGACATGGAATTCTACGGAAATGCTAGAAAAATGTGTGTGTATACTGTATATATATATATATATATATATATATATATATATATATATATTTCTCATCAAGTCAAATTCATGTTTTTTAACACTATATTCCTGTGTAAAGACAAAATATATATTTTTTACATTTATTTATGGGCAATCCACAGCTATAAACGTCTTATCTTTTGCACGAGGCTAGACTGCCAGCACTGCGGTTAAAGGCACCTGCTATCAGACATCGGGTTAATTGACGCCTCCTACATTTATGTGCTGGATATAAAGCCTTCACTAGGGCAGAGTACATCATTTTATTTATTTCTCTCCCCACCCCCTCACCAGCGTCTTGTTTTGAATAGGCGAAATCCCATAATTCTTTGCCCTCCGTATAAAGGCGATCATATCTCCATCTTGCAGACTCCATTTTGTTTGTAGCTAAATCACGGCATGAAAGGTTCAAGGTTTGCGTATAATTCAATAAGACACTTCATGGACCCTTTGTTGCCAGGACAATGGCGGTGCCTCGCAAATGTGCAGGGTTCGTGATAACTCAATAACGACCTTTCAAAACAAACCGGGGCGTTACTGTCGCCATCGGGAGGGGGCCTAGGGGGAAGGAGATCGGGAGGGGTGTAAGGAGAGTGTATATGTCTGATTAATTCTGGGTGTAGGTCCTTTAAATTGTAGTCCATCTGCCAGACGGAAGCGGCTGTATTGTATGGTTCCCCCAGCGTGTGTGATAACGTTCTGCTATGCACAGCTTCCTCTGTACTTGTGGGTGTTAATAATGCATACAGTAGGTGTAGGGGACTGGGACCACGCTCTCCACTCATTGGAGATAACGCTCTCTTTTCACATCAATCCCATGGAATAAAAACAAACATTGCTATAGCCGGCCATTACCGGCACCCTAGACGTTTCATGACACCTAAACTCGACTGAAATTATCATGATTCAGGCACAAAATTCTTAGGAAATCAAAAGAAAAAAACTGTGATGCGCATCTGACAGTCACCTAAGAAATCGAAGGAGGTTTTAGCCAGAATCAAGCTCGGTGTCTTTGAATATTATATGGAAGCAATTTCAAAAAATAAATAAATTGAACACACACACATACTTGCAGTTAGGGCTTGCACACAAGAGATTTGAAACCGACGCCCCGTTAAATGCGTAAAGCTGAACGTACTTTGGGGCAGATGTACTAAGCTCTGGAAAGTGATCAACTACCAACCAATCAGCTCATTTTTCAAACACAGCTTGGAAGATGTCAGTTAGGAGCTGAGTGGCTGGTAGTTAATCACTTTCCAGAGCTTCGTACGTTTACCTCTTTGTCCGTTTTATTTTTTAATAGAGCGATTGTAGAGTGTCTTCACAGCTTCCCCGCTACATATTGTACTATGTGCTGCACGTACGCTTGCATAAAAAGTTGTTGTAATTGTGCACAGCTTTGACGCCTCTGGTACGTGTGAGGACTAAGGGCCTGATTCAGACCCACTCGCAAGCGGACAGCGCTCGCAAGCATGTTGATGGTCCCTGACTGCGCATGTGCCGCCTCCAGCGTGTGCATGCGCGAGACCCGTACTGCGACGGCAGCTCCGTCGCATCGGGTCTCGCTACAAGACGGGGTGGCTGTCGATGTTGATTGACAGCTCGCCCTGTTTTGTAGGAGGGGAGGGGGGTGGCTGCACAAACGCAGGCGTTCCCTTAAGAACGCCTGGCGTTTGTGGGCGGCCCTACTGACATCACTCGTGATGTCAGTAGTGGACTTCCTGCTCTATTAGAGCAGGAAGTCCACTCGGGCTTGCGAGAGCAGAGACCCTACACAGGGTCTCCTCGCAAACCCAATGGTCGCGATAATCGCGACCATCGCCAGGGCACCCGCAAAAGCTGTGGGTGGTCACCCACAGCTTAGCGAGCGGCCTGGAGGCTGATAAAAAAACCCCGCCCTGATTCAGAGCAAGCGTGCGCAAACAGCGAGCGCCTCTGAATTAGGCCCCTAAGAACATTTCTTATATGTTTTAAACAAACTTAATATGAGTCTGTTTTTATGTTCTCCTAGAAATTTTTTTTTTTTTTGGGTGGGAGGTGCTGGAGGCCATTTTTTTTTTTTTAAATGAATATAAACCCATTTTGATAAGGAGCATCAGCTATATTGCTTTATCTATCCTTCAATGTGAGAGCCCTACTTCATAAGGGTCACTCAGTGCATGCTGCCATATTTCTGTGAATGACCATACCACAGCTCAAGTCATTAGACCAGTAAATAAACTGCCCTGTGAGCACAAATGCCTGCTATATTTAACTGTTTTTTTAATTTTATTTCACATTATGAAAAAAGACCACAGGAGTCATGTCAGTATAAAACGTTTTTCTATAAATTTCACATTTACGAATGGTAGCATAGCGGTTGGAAATCGCCTTTTGCCATAATTTAGTATTCAAATCTTGCCGTGGCAGCTAGGTCATTTTCTGCTACCATATTGGAGTCTAAAGGTATGTATACAGTATCGTCACCAGATGGTTCATTCATGCGCAGCGGAAATAAAAAACTCAGACTTGGGCTTTCAATTCCACTAAGCAAAAGAGAAAAATAAAAATTGTATTGTAAAAAAAAAAAAAAAAACAGGTTAAAATTCACAAACAAAAATTAATATTTAAAATTAGTTGATGATAATAGAAGAAGGATAAATGATAATAGCGATAACAGCGATGTTACTTGTACTGCCGTCATCCTTGTTAGGGAAAAGCCAGCGAGTATTCCCACTAGTGGGGTCCCCCTTAATGCATTGGGTGTAGTTTGACTTTTTGACATTCAGAATTCGAAAGTCCGTACGTCAACGCAAGAATGTGAACAGGTTCTGAAGGTCGACAGTCAGAATGTCATTAGGTCGACAATCCATATGTAGACATGTATTAAGGTCGACATGGCTAAAATGTTCAACATATTCAGAATGTCGACATTTTACACTTCGACACCAAAATATTTATTTTATTTTAGCCAGACCCCTAAGGGCTCATACACACTACACGATGTGTGTATGAGCCGATATTGGCAGCAGCGGGCCCAGTGGGGGTGCCAACATCGGTAAGTGTATACACACTTGCGGAGTCAGCCACGACAAACAACGGCGGGGGAGGGAGCGGGGCAATGCTGCATTCGGCAGCATGGCTTCACTAATGATATCCCCAGATTTGGCTGCATTTACAGGCGACTGTAGATATCGTTAACGTACCGTGGGAGCGAGCATCGTCGATCCATCAGTGCATACACACTGGACGATATGAACGATATATCATTAAATGATATCGTTATCATTCATATTGTTCACTTTTATCATCCAATGTGTTCGGACCTTAAAAATAACAGAACAGTCAACATTTTGTCGAAAGGTTAACCGTGTCGGCCTAAATGTATGCCTATATTGATTGTTGACCTAATGTCCATGTCGACATTCTGACTGTCAACAGTGTTGGTATTCTGATTGTCATCAAGTCAACTGGATACCAGTGTATTAGGCGAAGACTAAGCTGCTCCGGTGGAAACAGAACTTGCTGACTCTCTGGTGTCGACATTCAAACTGCCGACCTTCTGAGTCTGGACAAGTTGACTGGATACCAATGTACTAGGTGCTGACTAAGCAGCTCCAGTGGAAACACTTGTTTACACCAGAGATAAGGCCTTCGGCCTTCAGTAAAAAGACCCCTGTATCTTTAAGCGTGTACTTGTCCTTCAGCAGGGAAGAGGGTGGCCTGCATTTCCGTGGCTAGACAAAGTGTAATATCGACATTCATAATATCGGCACACCAATGTGCACATTAGAATGTCGATATGGTTCAGCATGTTGATATCTTAAATGTCGCCACGTAAAATGTCATCATTCTCAGAATGTCAACGGTTAGGGTTTGGCGCCGCCGAAAGTGATAGTGTCAGGTTGAGGGGGGAGGTTAGGTTTAGGCTGTTGGGGGGGAGGGGGGGCGGGGTTAGGGTTAGGCTGCAGCAGAGGGGAGGGGATAGATTTAGGCACTAGGGAGAAAGTTAGGAATTAGGCACAGGGATAAAATACTCAACAAGATGCCGTTCCGTCAGATGTCACCACCGAAGTACTTATGTCAGTAGTGAGCTTCCGGCTCTATTAGAGCCGGAAGCACACTGGGGCATGCGGCAGACGAAACCCTACCACAAGGGTCTCGTTGCAAGCGCGAAGGTCGAGATTGGTTCGACACCAAATGGTACAAAAGGTTGACAATGTCGACAGGGTTAAAAGGTCATCAGGATCAACTGGTTGACACACATATGGTCTACACAAAAATGGTCGACGCATGTTTTTAATAGATTTTTAGGGTTTAGGCTGTCGGAGGGGGCGGTTAGGGAAAGGCACTAGGGGGAGGATTAGGCTAGGTTAAGGCATTTGGGGGAGGGTTAGGATTAGGATTACATTTAAATTTGTTGACTTTTTGTCCCTGTTGATACATTGACTGTTGATCTTTACATCGTCAATCTATTGTATCTCACCCCTTTACCATTCCCCATTCCTTTTCTACCTCAAAACAAGTTTAAATGTCAGAACATGGCAAGCAATTGGCCCCAAATATAATGATAAATAAAGCATGGCTACTGTCCAACATTATCCATCATGGTTTATTGATCAGTCTATAAAACATAGCTAAACCAGTAGGTAGCAGACTGTAATGTCCTTCTCTTTCTTACTGCTATTCCCAGTAGGCAAAGTAGCCGGAATCTACCAGTATTAGTGGCACTGGGGAGACCCCTTTTAGGACCTCGTTAAGGTGTACTCTCTGGACCACCACCCAATAGCCACATTGGGATTATGTATATTTTTACACGTAAATCAGGTACATTCACTATCCTAATACCATGGGATGAAGCTTATCTCTACACATCCTTAGTTATCATCCATTGTACCCACAATATTTTAGTCTTGCCTGGTGTCACCATTTCCATGACCTATGATCAACCCGGCTCGTGAAATATTAATGAGCATTTCAAAATTATTTATTATTAGGAAGTAGGAAATAATTGACTGTATTATATTGGTTATCACCGGACATTATCGAGCTCAGATCAGTATTGATAGTGCTTCTATGATCATTTCAGGCCACCTCATCACAGGTAGGGGTGTGTGCTTACATTAGTGACCCTGCCAACTGGGCTGTGCACTGGGGCGAGCGCAGGATTCCGAGTGGGGGGGTTCTAAATGCATGATTTTAGAGTGAGTGCGGCTAGCCCATGAAGGAGGCATAGTTGAAATACACGAGGACTCTCCATGGCTAATTGCCATGCCGGACCTATTCAATTAGCGGGGATACCCCGTGTACGAGACCCCACGCGCGAGTCCCCGTAGTCGGACTTTACCTTGCAGCTCATGGAGGTGTGAGGTAAAATCCGCGAAAAACCACCAAATCGGGCTTGTGCGCAGGGAAAAAACCATTGATTCCGTAGTTTACGTGGAATCAGTGTGTTTCCGCGTGTAAGTCCCGATTTTTCGGCACGGGAAAAAGGCTATCTCATTGAATAGCTTTTCCCCGCGCCGTGGGGATTTTGGCCGGCAATTGGTCGCGGGATAAACCCCGTGGCTAATTGAATATGCTCTAGTGTGTGGTATAACATTTATAAAAAAAAATGATACAGCATAAAAAATAACATGTAGGCATATTTTAAAAGTATTATCCACTATTAGCGTGTGAGTGCTACAGTAGATTAGACCTTTTTTGTTCTCCATAAAAAATATGCTGTACCTACAGTATATTATATAACCAGTAGGAGACAGAACTGAGCTCTCTAAGCACACCATTCTCCCACCTCTTGGTATGACTCCTGTCTCTTTTTGCTGGCAGCTGCTCTCTGGTCTCATTAGTCCAGTGTGCTGATTCAGCACTCAGATCCACACACACATAGCAGGCTTGAAAACCCTGCTACCACTAGAAATGTGCAGCAGCTCCGTTCTGTCCCTTATACTGCAGGTTGTGGGTGCAGTTCTAATAAAATATTTGCTACTGCTATTGTCATGATTTAACCCTCTGGTCAGGGGTTAAGGGTGAATTTTCCAGCCACCGGGATCGGGGGGCGTTTGCCTATGATGCATGCATTATTTACACAGCGTAGTTAAGAGAAACAAAACTACATTGTCTATGTCAGTTCTGTACGAGGGGCATTGTATATGTACACGACCAAGGGCCGGATATTTGTATTAAAAAAAAGTATATGTTATACAATACAATGCAGTCTATTGCAACTGTCAGAATCTGTATGATTTACCGCCGGACCCATGCCTGGCGGTTGGAATCCCGACAGCGACATACCAACATTGGAGGAAATCCCGATCGTCCCCAGGTAAGTATTCTCTAACCTACTTCTACGCCCTAACCCTCCCTTAGGGGTGCCTAACCCTAACCTTCCCCCCCAGTGCCTAACCCTAATCCCCCCTCTAAGTGCCTAAACTTAACCCCTTCCCCACCGCTTAAACCTAAGTCCCCCGGGGGGGTGCCTAATGCTAACCCCCCTTCCCCTAGCCTGAACCTAACCTCCTGGGAGGGTGCCTAACCCTGATGTCCCCCCCGGGAACCCTAAACCTAACCCCCCCCCACCGCGGCTATCTGCACTCGGCACCCGGCTCCCTTCGATCGGAATACCGGGCGTCGGGCTCCCGGCGTATGTCTAATGACAGGCATATCGACACCTGTCTTTAGACCCTTGCCGGGATATGACAGTCGGGAAGCCGGCTGTCGGGTTTAGGTCCGCTGGCTTCCCGACTGCATACCGCAACTGTGAGGGTATGTCTCGAAAACAGGGACATACCAGGCCCAATGGACCTCCGGCCAGACGATACTGGTCTTTGTCACACGTCTGTCAGCTTATAAGAGCAAATATTGATCCTGCAGTCATAATTTAGGTATTTGTACCCCTGTGAATGTTAGTGAATTCTGTACATTCTGATAACAACTGGGGCACTACTGTAATGTTATATAAGCTGCAAATATTCACCTCAATGCTTTTGGGCTACACTCATTTCTAGCGGGTGCAATTTACTATTTGTCACCATGTTTGGCAGTAATGAAATTGTCACCAGCTGTCACTATTTTCCTGGGACACTCCTAGGATGTAGTGGCCTGTCATGATGGTTATTTTAACACCTACTATGGCGATACAGACTCCGCTGTGGGTGATGTAACTTTTTGTTCCTTTTTAATTATATTAAAATGGTTTTCCACTTTTGGGGGTTTACAAATCCCCCATCTCACATTATTGGGGTGTTTCAAACGTGGGAGTCCCACACTATGGTCACAGCAGTGCCCTACTTATCATTTATCTCGAAAAGGACCCCAGAAATATATTGCCAATATCTCCTTCCTTAGAGACTTGATACATAGCAAATAAAATTATCTATTAGGAAATCATGCAGAAACGGGTCTGAAAATTTTGATAAATAGGTCCTTGCAGGAGGAAGATATCATGAGCGCGCACCAACCTAACAGCAGACTGTGTGGGTGCTTAGCTCCTCCCATGAGGAGCCAGAGAGACTTTTCAACTGAGCTTGGATGCTTTGTCTTTCCTACATCTTTACAGAAGATTCCCAGGAACACTGCTGCATTGAGCAAGGAGTGTGGGACTAGAGAAGACCTCCAATCTACTAGTGTGATGTAACAGTGCCACCAGCAGTAATGCACACGTGGCTTGGCCATGTCTAACCGAATTGGTATGTCACATTATCCACATATGTTCCAGGGGAATGCAAGTTCCCAGTTTGTGGCGAGAAGCAATAGCAGCTCCAGAGCACTTTAATGTCTGTGAGAAGCCATTATGGTCTGAACATGACAGTTCTGCTAGATTACAAGTGAGAACTGGTAGAATTGAATCAAAGTCTGTTTAGCCCATGGTAACCATTCATTAGGTTTGTCAAGCAAAAGCTATATCAATTCGCTGCATACCTGATGGTAATCAACAAAAGTTTCCGTGTGCGGCAGCCTGCGTCTCGCCAGTCATCAAACAGGCTGATTGTTTTGAATATGATTTAAAAAGATAATTGCAGTTGATTTGCTGAGAGGGAGAAGCTGGGAAAACTGCGGCAGGCAATTACACAAATCTGCGGCTAGCCTTCGCACACCTACAGCCTCCCGTGAACTCAGTCCCTGCTGGCTGTGAGGAGCAGATTCTGGAGGAGAAATACCTTTCAGTCTAAGTACACAGAGCAAATTCCTTGTGTATTGTTTGCAAACTCGGAGACAGTAAACACTAGAGCAGAAGATTTTCCTCCATTACTGTCCAGCAGTCGCCTTATGGGCCAATCATGTGAAGGTCGTCACTTTAACCATCTCTCTAGAGATCCATAAGTCACGCAGAGCTGCCGGTCAGCATAGGCAGGAATGTCAGGGGGCAAGCCACTGTACAATATATCATGCATCTATCACTTTCAAATGCGTTACTTAATATATTTCTATGGGATGCAGTCAGTAAGCCGACGGTCGAAATACCGACCGCCGGCTTCCCGACTGTCTAATCCCTGCAGGGGTCTAATGACAGACATCGAGATCCCAACGCCTGTCAGTTCACCTACACCAGGAGCCCGACGCCTGGCATACCGATCAAAGGTAAGCTGGGCGCGGACAGCCGTGGGGGGGTGGTGGTGGGGGTTTTAGGTTAGGGGCTCCCGGGGGGGACTTAGGGTTAGGCTAGGGAAAGTGGGGGTTAGGCACCCCCCTGGGAGACTTAGGTTTAGGCTGCGGGGAAGGGGGGGGTTAGGGTTAGGCACTTACAGGGGGGGTTAGGGTTAGGCACTTGGGGAGGAGGTTAGGGTGAGAGGGTTGGGGTTAGGTTAGTGAATAGTAAAAATACTTACCTGTCGGGATCTTCACTGCCGGTCTTCCAGCGTCAGGATTTGAACCGCGTCCGGCGATATTTCATACCGATCCTTATTGTTCATACAATTTGACATTAATTATAAATACAGTGGGGGAGGGAATTCAATTGCTGGCGATGTGCCGCGCCCGACTGCGCACACATCAGCCAGTTACGGTAATACCGACGTGGCACGTTTTCCTGCGCACCTCTATGGGGTGCAATGCAAACCTTGCTCTCTAGATGCCATTCCGGAACAGCAAATCGCATCGATCACGTTGAATTTCATTCCCAAATAGGCGAACATAACAAATGCAAGTGCTAACGTGGTTTTCTCTATTAGGGGGAGATGTATTAAACCTTATAAAGAAGAGTATAAGTGGAGGCACTGGCCAGAGCGACCAATCAGCTTCAAGCTTTCATTTATCTAGTACATTCCATAAAATGATGGCTAGGATCTGATTGGTTGCTTTGGACACCACCTCCATCTGTCACTACTACAAGGTTTGATAGGCTTTGTTGCCATTTCTGTTTGTTTTTCCTTTTACGTCCATGTATGTCTATCTAAATAAGTAAACGTGGCCAAAGATGAAGAACACCACCGGAGTTTAATGCCGGGTACACACTGGAGCGATGCCAGTCTGATGTGCCGTTTCGTAATGTCATGTCGCCGACCTTTCAGTGTGTACCGGCGATTGCGCGCTCCCATAGTCGCTAGCAACGGTCTCCAGGTTTGATGTACTGCACAGCAAACCTAGCGATATCACTAGCGCCCACTGCATTTTTAAGCTAAGTCCAGTGTGGACGCACAATAACTGTTCACGGGCATTTGTTCCGATGCTCTTTGCTCTAGTGTGTACCCAGCTTTAGGCAACTAAAATGGTGGAAAGAGTCTGCTCTCAGCCAGAGGCGCCGACAGGGGGGGGGGGAGCGGGTACAGATTATCCGGGCTTCCTGAGAGGCCCGGCGGGGGCCTGGGTCCGACGCCGCCCCCCTCCCCTCACAGCACCCCAGCACACAGCGTGTGTTGAGCTGCAGTGGGAGTCTCCTATGCCTGTGCGGGGAAGCGATCACACTGATCGCGCCCCCCCTGGCTTTGCGCCGAGCTGAGGGGGCTCAGAGCGCCCCCCTCGCTAGCATGCAGCATCACTTCGCGGTGCTGAAAATATATATTTTTATTTTTTTCCCCGAAGGGTGCATGGCCACGCCTCCCGTGATTAGGCCACACCCCCTGTTACCAAGGCGCGCCACGGCTCTTGGCGGGCCTGCTTTCAGCCAATCAGTGCTTCCCCATACATGCCCTTTAATTGCATCACCCCTCCTCACAACCCTTTATATGCCAGAGGGCCTGATCCAGACCTGGGCGCAAGGGGCTATTCGGTCTCTAATGACCGATGTTCAGTTTACTGCGCTGCAGCTTGGGGGAAGCCGCAGCCTGATTGACAGGCTGCGACTGTTTGGGGGCAGCGTTGGGGAGGGGTTTCTAAAATGGCATGTCGATGGCATTTTAAGGGCATGCCAAAACCAGCGACTGCGCCTTCCGATGCAGATTCACTGGCCTCGGGCATGTTACTTGCGGGTGGACATTTTGAGTAACCTATGGATTACTCAGATGTCCGATGTTCGGCGCGGTGTTGTTGAATGGTGATTCGAAGCTGCGTCTTCGGACGCATGCAGTGGTTTTGAGAAGGCACAGGTGGGTGTCTCAATTCAAAAGACGACACCTGCATCATTTACATACCTTTTAGATCCGCTGCTGCAGAAGACGCAGCACTGATACCACAGTACTTGTGTCACACCTCTGAATCAGGCCTAGAGTCCCCTCATGCCCCCTTATTATATGCATCGTCCTTCCTACACATGCTCCTTTACATGCCAGTGCCCCCCCATGCCAGGCCTGGCCTGACCTGGCTCCCTTTGGCTTACCTTCTATACACTGTGATGTAGGCTCACAAATGTATCAAATATTTGAGGGGAATTTCCGAACACTGCCTGTCCAGGATTACTTACACTCCACACTCCGGACAGATGTCTGGACTTCCGGACAGTCCAGAGTAATCCCAGATGGATGGCAACACTGGCGCTGCTATTTAGTGAACCTGTGGTTGAGGAGACAACTAAACCACTGTAAGAGTGACATAATGTTATTTTCCCTGTGGTGCCCCCCACGTTGAATGTTGGGCGCTATCATAGAAGAAAAGCGGGCAGCAGCTTCTTACAGAGGAAATTGGTGCTCCTCCGCACTATAGCAGGGCACTCATGTCACATCCCAGCTGTACGTGGGGGGTAGCGATTGCCCACCTGAGTCCGCCTTATTTTTTCTTTTTCTTTTCATGCTACCTCTATTTCTGTTTAGTTTTTTTTTTTTATGCTTTATGTTTATTTTTATATGCCAAATATTTTCTATGCATCACCTGATCTTTTTTTTTACTTTTACTTTCGTTGTGTTCTGCCACAATTCAGTCAGAAAAGTTACTGAGGTTTATTTCAGAATTCGGCGGAATATGGGCCTGATTCAGAGCCGGACGCTCTGACAGAGGGCTCGCTCTGAATCAGGGCTGGCCCTCTGGTTTTTCAGAACGGCCTCCTGGCCGCTCGCATAGCTGTGGGTGACCACCCACAGCGATAGCGAGCGGCCATGATGATGGTCGCGATGGTCAAGACCATCGCGACCATCGGGCTTGCGACGAGACCCTTGTGGTAGGGTCTCGCTGCCGCAAGCCCAGGAGTGCTTTTGGCTCTAACAGCCGAAAGCGTTCCCACTGACATCACTTGTGATGTCAGTGGGGCCGGCCCCAGGCGGTAGGCGTTCCCATGGGAACGCCTCCGTCTGGGCAGCCACGCCCCCAGCCCGCCCACCAAAGGGGGCGTGCTGTCACTCAACATCGACAGCACGCCCCCTTTGGTACGATACCCGGAGCGACGGTTTGCCCGTCGCTATCCGGGTCTCGCGCATGCGCACGACGGAGCCGGCTCCGCCGTGTGCACGCACACTGGGCCACCATCGACCCGCTTGGGAGCGCATAGCACTCGCGAGCGGCTCTGAATCAGGCCCTATGTTCTCAGTTTTGGGTGGAATTATCCTTGAACCAAAAATGGTAAAGCAAAAAAAAAAGTTGTTTCTTAAGAATATTCCACTTTTATTATTCCTCACAAATTGCTGATCCTCGGAGGCTCTGATCATTAAAGTTCAATCTGTATTTTCAAGGCTTGAAAGCTTCTCATTCACGTGGTCTGTGGGGTTTAACCAAAACAGCTAAAGGGAAAAAAAAAAAAGAATAATTTATCACTAATGAGGGCTAATAAAATATAAAGTAGCAGATATTTGCTTTTCCTGCTGAAAGACTCAGTATTATCCCTGTACAGTATATTCCATAGTCAATTCCGACACTTTTTTGACAATGTTACCATTGGGCCTGATTAAGATTTACACGCCAAGCTGCCGCATCTGCGATTATCTTATACATTTATCGCACTGCGAAATGCGTCCCAGTCTGTACGAGGTGAACATACGCATCTCTTCGGATCTGCGGGGATATATTTAGTAGTACAGGAGCCAGCTGGATCTCCGCTTGCGGCTAAATGGATGTAACCAGCGGCAACACGGTGATCACACTTACCAACATTTTGGGTAGACGGAATTGTGGCTTGCCCAGAGGTAATTGTACACCAACATCCGGCCAGTTCAGGCAGATCTTTTGCACTAAGAAGTGGGCCTGATTCAGACCCGGTCGCAATGCTGCGTTTGCACGCTGCCGTCCGCAGTCAAAGCCCGCAATCGCTAGCAAGACATTAGCACGCCCACTATGTTTTGCCGTGCGATCGCATGAATGACATTAGACGCCCACCAGCCTGACACAAGACGCCCACTTTCCCTTAGTAACATACGTCATCTCCAGGAAGTGTATTAAACAATCGGTAACATCGGCTGACATCGGACCCATACGCAGCACTTGTGGCTGACCATACCCTACCGCAAGCACTGCGAGTGCTGCTGTGTGTAATTAAGCCATGTGATGTGTATGCTGACGATGCGTCTTAATTATGCACGCCCCTGAAATGGCGTTCCATCGCACCGACACGCCTACGTTCGCACCACCACACCCCCGTTACCATCGACCAACCCCTGTCACCACCCACAAACGGCACGTCCTGTCACTCATGCTTGCGGAGCGTCTGTGTACTGGCTGCCATCGCTTCCCGAACGCAGTGACTAGTTTGCGCATCTTGTACGCATGCACAGATTGTAACTATCGACAGGCTGCGTGCGAACGCAGCCTTGCGACCGGGTTTGAATCAGGCCCAGAGAGTGATGGCGGCCGCTCTTCCAAGAGAACGTATAGTGGTTCTGCAGCCACATGGGTTTCCGGTGACTTTTCACTCAGTTGGAAATCTGCAGCTCATTTCTAGCACGCAATGCAGCGTGCGATGGCGCCGACGTTCACACTGGGCGATCTGGTGCCCGACCGCCCATTATGCTCGCCCCCCCGAATAGCGTTGAATTTGATCTTCAGCCGTACATCTTAATATTACATGTAGTACATAAGATCAGGCGATGAGGCTGACCACCCCACGGGAGCGAGCACTACACCATGTGCTGCATACACACTACACATTTTATTTTTTTTATTATTATTATTATTTCTTGTATTATTCATCAGAGCAATAATACAGTACATATTTTATATCCACAATACACACTTTTAACGATTTGTCGTTCTGATATGTCAGAATCGTCCAAGATATCGTGTAGTCTGTAGGGGCCTTTAGAAGTAATATACATCATTGTATATAAATACCTATATAGTATTTATTTAAAATGTGGTATTTCAAAAGGGCAATGTAACATGTTATAGTATGACTAGTACCTTAGACCCATCATTTGCAGGGTCGCTGGTTTTAGTGGCTGCTGTTTCAGTATTGGTTTCTACATCTTACGTCTTTCAATTTACTGTGTGACCCTCTCTCTCTCTGTCCCCCTCTGTTCATTGTCTCCCACCACTGTCTCCCCCTTTTCATTCTCTCTCCGCACCCCAGGGGGTTAACTAGGTATTTGAAGGCCCAATAGCAAAAGTTTGTAAGTTCCCCAATGGTGAATAATGTATATAACACATGTAAACTTTGAGATGGAATATGGGTCCTCCTCAGCTCTGGCCCCCATAGCAGCTGCGCCCTTTGCACCTATGGTAGTTACGCCCTTGCAACGCCCTGTCTCCCCCTATTCATTCTCTTCCTCAAGACCCTCTTCTTATTCTCCCCACCCCCCACAGTCTCCCCATATTCACTGTTTCTCACTGTCTGCCCCCCCCCATTCTCTTACACAGAAATTCCGGGTCACACCCAGGAGTTTGTACAATGGTCCATCCTGGTTCGACCTGGCTGAGACCCCTTTCAGACTGGCGGCCCGACCCGGCAATAAGCCATCCCGGCTCTTCCTATGCTGTGAACGGATCCCGGGTCCCATCGATTACACTCATAAATCGCTCACATTGCACCGTAAGCCGTATTGAACCCGTGTTCAACCCTGCTCGTTACGTGAGTTGAAATGCCTCATCGCTTGACCCGGGTTATTTCAAATGGGCCCTTTCACACTGAGCAATATCCCGGGTTGCTGCACGTTCACGTGAAATAAACTGGGTTATTGCTGGCAGTGTGAAGGGGGTATCTCACACTCTCGTATCACACTGCGCAAATTGTGCCGTCGAGATCACACTGTCGTGGACAGTTTCTGTACTAAAGCTTGTTAGCCTGGCTGTGAGTACAAAATCTTATACTGTAGCATCTTATATTATATCATATTTTAATATAACATGTTGTACTGTGCTAAAGCATCTTATAATATAACATCCTTTACATATAACAACATACTATATCATCTTATACAATAACTTTTGATACTATAACATCTTATACTATAGTATTATACTGTAACATCTTACACTTTAACATCTTATACTATATACTATAATATCTTGTACTAATATGATATACATCTTATGCAGTAACATCTCCTACTATAGAATAGAATATTATACTATCACATCTTATACTATAAGGTCTTATAATATAGCATCTTATACCATAGCATCTTGTTCTGTAGCATCTTATTCTATATATATCTTATACTATAACATCATACTATAGTATTTTACTATAATATACTACAGTATAGCATCTTATGCAATAACATCTTCTATAACATCTCCTACTATAGAATATTATACTATCACATCTTATAGTATAACGTCTTATAATATAGCATCTTATACCATAGCATCTTGTTCTGTAGCATCTTATTCTATATATATCTTATACTATAACATCATACTATAGTATTTTACTATAATATACTACAGTATAGCATCTTATGCAATAACATCTTCTATAACATCTTCTACTATAGAATCTTATACTATCACATCTTATACTATAACATAAGGGTTGAGTCTCCCATATCCAAAATGCTTGGGACCAGGGGTATTTTGGATATCGGAATATTCCGTATTTTGGAATAATAAATATCTTGGGAATGGGACCCAAATCTAAACACAGAATACATTTATGTGTTATATACACCTTATACACACAGCCTGCAGGTATTTTATACCATATTTGCAATAATTTTGTGGCTCAAACAAAGTTGTGTACATACATGAAATTCATTTATGTGTTATATACACCTTATACACACAGCCTGAAGGTAATTTTATACAATATTTTTATTACTTTTGTGCCTTAAACAAAGTTTGTGTACATTGAACCTTCAAAAAGCAAAAGTTTCACTATCTCAGTCATGCTAAAAAAAAAAATCTGTCTTTTGGAATATTTGGATATGGGAGACTCAACCTGTACTATGGAGCTTATGGAGAAGTGGACCTGTACAGAAGTTGCCCATAGCAACCAATCAGCTTTGAAGTAGCATGTATCAAGTACGGCCTATGAAATAATAGATAGGAACTGATTGGTTGCCATGGGCAACTTCTCCACTGGTTCACTTCTCCACGTTTTTCACTGCTTGGTACGTAAACCCTTATATCAGTTATAGTATAATATATTGTACTATAACATCTCCTATAGCATCTTCTACTATAGAATATTATACTATTACATCTTACACTATAACATCTTATACCATAGCATCTTGTTCTTTAGCATCTTATTCTATACATATCGTATTCTATAAGATCATACTATAGTATTTTACTATAATATACTATAGCATCTTATGCAATATCATCTCCTATAACATCTTCTACTATGCAATCTTATACTATCACATTTTATAATATCCTATAATATAGTATCTTATAGCTTGTTCTTTAGCATCTTAGTATATATATATATATACGTGTGTGTGTATATATATATATATATATATATTACTATATACTATTGCATTTTATATTACAACATCCTATAATATAGTATATTATAGGCTTATAGCTTGTTCTTTATCATCTTAGTATATATATATATATATATATATATATACTATTGCATCTTATACTATAATATATTGTACTGTAACATCTTATCATATACTGTAGCTTATGATGTAATTACTATAACATTTAGGGGCCTAATTATTATTATTAAATATTTGCGAGATACTCCCCAAGCTGCTGGGCTGCCCCCAGGCAGTCCCCCGTACGTGCACGCCATCTATTCACCCTCTGCTCGTCTCTGCAGAACTGCGGTGGGAGAGTGCTCCCTCACCCTTCTCTTTCCTCTTCCCAGCCACCCGCAGGACACTGTGGCCCTGGGTGAGCGACGGCAGGACAGTGGCCGAAAAACATCTTCTGATATAACATACTCTATGGGAAATCTATGAAAACACAAGCAACTGAAAGAAACATGGTGTTGTCTATCACAACTACAATTCAGATTAGAGATGTCTTTTTCTTGTACAGCTTAAACAATGAAAGCACACGTGTTTGGCTGCTATGTTCATCACAACCTTGTCTACAGTTTCCTGTGGAACTGTTTTCAGAAACATCCTTCACTATTTTTATAGTCCCTTTTTTATTTGTATTTATTTATTTCAGTACAGGCGACCACTTTTCCTCTCTGTTAAGCAACCATTTTGTATAGTCTTGCAGGTTGCCTAGTGAAGAATCTGTAGTGATACTGATATCATGATTATTTACTGCAAAAGCATGACATTCTGTCTTATAAATAGCTAGTTACATGGAATGTGGATACAAATTAAACATTTTTTATGGCAAAAAAAAATTATTTACAAGCCACTATATCTCTTTCCACATTGCAATTTCAAACTGTAGTTTTACAGCTTCCTTCTTTCATTTGGGATGTTCTGCAAAAACACGCCATGGACCCTACTATGTTTTATGTTTAATATTGTAGGCTATTTTAATTGAAAATAAATAAATAATAAAAAAAACCCTCCTTAATAAATGTTCCTCTATTAAAGGCAGAACAAAAAATTTGGTAGAAATTTAGTAACAATTCTAATAAAAAGGTCAGTCAATTTAATAAATAAAAAAATTGTAGGTGTGAATGAAGTTGATTGGTAATGTATTTAGCAGAACATATTCCTTAAAACAAAAAAAATAAGTTTTTGTATTATTACCGGTTTAATTCTTTCCTCAATCAACATTTATTTTGTGACATTTTAATTTCAAGTATTTTCTATGCCAACAAAAGTGATTACAATAAATTTGTATCTTCTAGCTAAACATATATTTATGGCATATAATGAAGGAATATTTTACTAAATTATTTCAGCACTTTTCACAACTATAACATGTATGTTCTGCTATTTTCTGTAAATCTTCTACCTATATATTAATATTTTATTTTTGTCTTACATTAACATGCTCTATTTTTGATTCCATCAATACTGCCATCTGTCCCATCTGTTGGGAAAGCAGTAATATTGTCTATAATCTGCCTCTCCCAAATAATCAGAATATAATGATCCTTTCCTTTTCCTAGATATGAAATCAGGACATAGTACATTTTCTCTTACATCGACTGCATAACCCCCCCCCCATCCCCATTTTTGGTTAATATTTTATCTGAACGGGGAGTATCACTGCTTCAAAATGGCTGGCTTGAAGAAAGAGCTGGACTTTGGTGCTTCTACCTCTGTCTACCGTCAGGCAATTTTCATAGCGAGACAAACTGCGTCATGCGTTGCCGTTGTTAATTTGCTACCAGTACATAATGCACCCACTGCAGTGATCCAGCTGCGCTGACTGTATGGTTCTAACGCAGCAAAGGAATCACATCAGTGCTCGCTGCTGCATGATCCTTCCGTAACATTTACTTGGCCGGAACAGAGGAGCCGACAGCCGTATACTCTTCCCGTGCTCTGATTTACTAACTCTGGAGTGTCACCTCGTTTGCCCTACTGTACATAAAATTAGGAGGCGGCCGCGCGTATCATAATGCATCATTTATGGAACTGCCCTGTCTCTCTCGATGCACGCGTCCCTATTGTTCTCCCTGATGTACAGAGTCGTATTAATGTCCGTTTTCCATGCACATCGCATGAACATATGTAGAGGCACTTGTACCCCAGCAGGTGGCATGGAACCGTGGTTTTACAGCTCAACACAACATTCATAAAATGGGTGATGGGGGGTGGGGTTTTCATTTTATCCACACGTCAATATGACTTTTTTTTTATGGTCAACCGCTCATCCGTAAGTAGAAAAAATAAAATCTACGATTATCATCAGTATATGCATCTAGAGCATTATTTGTTTTCCCCCTCTTCACAAAGACCTCTGCCAGCCCCCTCCTCATTTATTCCTCCACCCAGCTGCAGCCTACTTGCAGCAGATTAGAGGCAGCCGTCTTAGTGTAATAATGACAGGCATATTGCAGGGGAATGCTTCTGAGAGTTTCCCACCCACACTCACCAAATAATAAAAGCTGACTTAGGACATAAATAAGGAGCAAAGAGAGATAAACAAGGAGAAATATGGAGACGATTGGCGTTACCTATTCTGAATGCTTACACGCTGTAATATCTCCTTCTCCCCCACCCCAAACCCTCCAGCATAAAATGTTCCGATGCCCTGGACTGGCCTCTAGGATGCTATAAGCAGCCCTGCACCTCTCTCTCTCTCTCTCTCTCTGTGCGCAGTCAGTCCTGTTACTCAGGTCCCGAGTGGTGCAAATAATAAGACAGGGGGCCCATCTGGCTTCTTATCAATTCTGTCATGTCTTGCATACTCTAAAAGGCTAATGACCTGGATATAGCTCATGTAAAATGCAGCTTTGGGTATGAGAGATGAAGGGGAAGAATTAAGTCAGATTTATACTGCTAGCTCAGGCATCCTTCATGAAATGCACCAATGCGACGTCAGAATAATAAAGATTTTTGCATTAACATAAATACACATTATATATATATATATATATATATATACATACAGTATATATATGTATGACTAGCGAGTGTGTGAATGTTTACAAAGCACGTTAATGTATCCGAAGTCTTTGTAAACCATATTGCAAAACAATTAAATAGTCAAAGCCAAAAAAAATAGCTAAAAATTATACATCTACATTTTGTAATTTGGCGTCATATTAATGCAATCAAGCCTAGCTATTTTCCTTGTTGCTACATATATTTTCTTTTCTTATTATTGCTAATATTATTGAGTTATTAACCTTTTTGACATGTAGCTTGGAGTTGTAGAGTTGTGTGTTATGAAAGGGAAGGGTCACCCTCTTGCATATTGTTTATTGCAGTCAAACGTATCCATCATGAATCAATGCTCTTCACATACTACTATCATCAATATTATGAAAATACAGACAAAGACAAATATACTGGTGTACTTTATAGAGTGCAAATATATATTTTAAAAATAAAACAAATATATATATATATATATATATATATATATATATATATATATAGCATATATATGCATAATGGTAAAAACTAAAATTAAAAAAAATATATGTAATTATATATACACTATGCTGATTAATAGAACCATTTTTCCACATAAATTAAAGACTACTAGTCTGAGTGAGAATATTTTTGCGAGAGGTCCGTATTAATTAACGTCAACTAAAACGCCCTGCTGCTCATTACAGAGTCATCTCGAGAGGGGGTAATTATACCATTTCCAGAGGGCGAGCTCCTCTTCTGCCAATAGGAACAGTCATAACAATGGCTAATTTTAGGGGGAAGTATGATTTTTGACAAGCCCTTCACTCACAAACCCCTATTTATTTTTACTCAGTGCGTCAGCGACACCTGGTGAGGCAGGTACGCTGTCATCTTACTGCAAACGCCCCTTTCCTGTAAGATGGTAATTAGGGTGTAAATTTTAGCTCCGTCGAATTATTTGAATTTGCAGAAATACAATTGTTTAAGTATTCCGAAAGTACTTGACAGGACATACCCTTGGGTTAAGGTTATGTTTTAGTTATTCACATTGTCACTACCATAACAGGCGGACTAATTATACTGTATAAAGGGGGGTCTGCTATTCAGCCTCATTGCCCAGAGCATTTATTGAGCAAAACAATACAGGGAGTTGTTATTCAGTAATACATACATTTTAGTGATGATGGTTATTGAGAACTGGGACATGTGGCAAGTACTCTCTGCTGCTTCTTGGCTCTTTCAAGCAGTTGACTTCCATAGTTCTTGTCTTGTTTGTATAGTAAATAACTAGAAACAGTGTCTGGATTATATCAAGCCAACATCTTGGCACTAGAGGTTGGTTATCAAATGTACACAATAGCTGTATCTAATGTTAGGACCGGCTACTTATAGAATTTTCTCTTGTGTTATCTATCCAGTAACAAAATGATTCCTTGCCCAGCTCTTAGGGGCATATTTATCAATTGTGACACAATAATTATACTTTTTTTTTTTATTGCAGCCTGGGATCTCCCAAATTTCTTAAAAAACACAGGGCAGAGCTGGTTTAAGGCTGTGGGAGGCCCAGGGCACTTAAAGGTGCGTACACACGGTACGATTAAAATGGATTATATGAATGATAACGATATCGATCATATTGTTATCGTTCATATCGTGCATTTTTCGGTGCCCAATAACCTGCGATGTGCGGGCACGTATGGACAACATCGATATCGTCCATCGCCCGTGCATGCACGCCAGCCTGGTCGATATCGTTAATCGCGGATCGCTATAGTTGTTGGTGAGTTGGTGGTGTGCTGGATGATCGACTGGGGGGGGCCATAAAAGGTGATATTTGGCATGCAGGGATTGGGTCCTTGTGCGCAAACCGTTGGCGCATATACAGTATATGAAAAGAGTGGGGCTGATCACACATACCGACCCATATCATGTCACGCAGTGTGCGAGTACATCGCTTCCCCATGCCTCACTCGCATAGCAGATGAGGGCGTTCCCTTCCTACCTTTCCTCCCCCGTGGGACACTGCACTCCACACATATACACATACTGTACAGTACATACAGTCACACACATGCATGCATACAGTCACATACGTAAAGACACGCAATTATACACGTACATAGTAACACACCTATACACACACACATACGTTCCGTCACACACCTATACACACACATATGTTCCATCACACACCTATACACATACATGCATATAGTCACACATACATACAGTCACACACCTATACACGTACATACATAAAGTCACACCTATAAACATACATACATACATACATAGATACAGTCACACACCTATACACATACATACATACAGTCACACACCTATACACATACATACAGTCACACACGTACATGTATACAGTCACACACATACATACATACAGTCACACACCTATACACATACATACATACAGTCACACACATACATACAGTCACACACCTATACTCATACATACATACAGTCACACACCTATACACATACATGCATACAGTCACACACATACATAGTCACACACCTATACACATACATACAGTCATACACATACATGCAGTCACACACCTATACACATACATACAGTCACACATACATGCATACAGTCACACACATACATACAGTCACACACCTACACACATACATACATACAGTCACACACCTACACACATACATACAATCACACTCCTATACACACACACACACACACACACGCTGGCCTATTTGCAGTGTGCAGAAGGAATTTGTTTGCTGTTTTCTCTAGCCTAGATTAAGCCCTCTCCTACATGTACCTGTGATGGGCTTATAAATTGATTTGAGCAACTTCCACTCTGTCTATCAATGTCCTGTGGTCATGGATGGGATCAGTAGTTGGAGGGTATGCTGATCCTTGTAGTTCTATATTGGAGGCTCTTGGGGTGCCTCCAGGTTAATTAGCTCTCAATTTAGAAATACATAAATTTATGGCCCAAAGTAGGTGCTGTTATATAGTGCAGGACCACCAGAGCAGAGATACCTTGTCGTGTTTGGTGGCTTACCATAGGTTTGCAAATGTGCGCAACTTAGGGCCTGATTCAGCAAGGAACGCAGATGCTACTACGCACGCAATTGGTCGATGTTTTTTGTGCTCTGTGCATGCCTATGCATCGCAGTGCGCGAACTAGCAATTGCTAAGGGAACTGCGATTTCTGAGGCTATGCAGACCCAGGGCAGAGTGATTGAAAGGAAGTGCCGTCTGTGGGTGGTGACAGGGGTGGGGAGTGGTCGGGCGAACGCAGGCGTGTCAGTGCGTTTCAACACCGTTGCAGGGGCGTGCATAAATTACCCACTGCGTGGCCATAAGCAGCCATAACACTGATAGCGTGCGTGGCTATTAGCAATTTCTGAGTAAGGTCAGGGCTTGTGCAAGTGTGTTTATGGGTCCGATGTTACCGATGGTTTCGCTATGTTCCCCTAGTACACGGATGTGAGTAAGGGGAACTGGGCGTCCTTATGTCAGGCTGCGATTGCAATGTGATTGCAAGCATTTGCATATCACCGCTGATATTAGCAACTGCATTGCGTGCGTATAAGCAGAATACCGATCCGTATTGACTCAGGCCCTGAGATCTCTGCAGTACATCGTTGCCTACCTTTTCATTGTCCTCCCTGGGAGAAGCCTGGGGAGGACAAGCAGATGGGCTGTAATGGGGGCGTCACTGATCCGTCCATGTATCTGTGTCTTATTGATTTTTTTCTCAGATGCATGCTGCACGGATTGCACTGATCTGTGTGTGCATCTCTGAATCATTTTTTGTTGCACGGATGCCTGCATCACGGATCTCGCTGCTATCTTTAGATCTTGCACAATAGTCATTATGTCAGAATGTGCTGTTTAAGCATCATATGTTATCCTGGAGTGCCGGGGAGAGTTCAAGGGAAATCGTTCACGATATCGCATCGTGAGCACATCGTTAAGAAGCCGTACAGGGCAGGGACCATCAGCGCCAGTGAGCCCTACTTTCCCCCGATGCTGCCCCTGCTTCTGTCACTGCCCAGCCTGCCTGCAGCCTGCCCCAGCAGCTGTCTCTCCCTCTGCACTCCCGAAACACCTCCTGTGTGCTGTCCCTTCCACCATCAGCGCTAGTGAACCATTTTGTTGCCCGTCTCCCCTGCAGGTGGCCTGGTTCCGTCCTTGATGGTTAATAAAATATTAAAACGCAATGAAATTCCATAGACAAAAAAAACTCACAGTTTCACATGTCCCGTTAAGGCTTCTTAGACATGATCTGAAATTTCACAGAAACGACAGAATTTCGTGGACGTGTTTCTTGCATAACACAGATATAGTATGCCATATCTTATTTTACCTTATAGACGGTCTGCTGGATTGTCCTCATCATCACTCTGGGACCTGGGTCTGCAGCAGCTCCTCTCCCAACCTCTCTCCCATGCTGCTGCACTGCATGTAGCCTCACCCCCTGATATGACTCCACCTCCCTCTACTCTTTTCTACATTGCACTGCAGTTCCTACTCTGCACTGCAACTGTGATTAAAGTATGGGGGGGTCGCCTGAGAGAGGGGGGCCTGGGGCACTTGCCCCCTGTGCCCCCTCCTTAATCCCGCTTTGCTGCAGGGACAGGGGTTCCAAAAGGAGCCCATCCTTGCAATGTGTTAAGTGAAGAATTTGCTAATGCCCTCACTTCAATTATCCTTCGGGACCTTGCTACTGCTCTTAATGCTATCTAATGATGGTGCTATCTACCTGGGCCAAGCTCCAGAATGCAAACTAGGTTAAATTTGCCCTTTGTATTTGAAAATGGGAGACTGCACCACGTATACATGTCCTCACCACTTATATCGCGGTAAAGCAGGCAGCAATAACCTCGAGATGTAAAATCTCGGCTTCCGGAATGGAGAGAAAACATTGCCCTCCTCTCAAGTCTACAGATCATTAGCCTAGAGCAGATCTACTGCATCTTGCCTCCTGGCCAACCACGATGCACTGCTCGAGATCTCGCATGTAGATGCGAGATCTTATGCACACTTTGTGCAGATGGATGTGGAGTCTGGTTAGTACATATACGAGCAGGTAATTCTTTCGATATGAAAAAAAACAATACGCCACATGGGAGCTTATCATTTGTTTTACAATAGCTGCTGCAAAACCAACGCCATGCAAGTGTATGGGGGCGACGATTTTGATAGAGATGTGCAGAGAATGTAGAGAAAAAGGGATTTTCTCTACAGTACCTGCTTTAATAAATTTGGAAGATCGAAAGCAGTCAAATTATGCTAGATATAGTCCATTTGACACTTATAAACCAGTAATACATTTACCCCATTGTGACTAACACATACTTCACGGCTGGGCTGGTCCCTGGAGAGTACAGATAGCCATGACAGACATGCAATCTGCAGGAGTAGGGATGGCCATTGTCCATTGATTCTTTTTGCAATGGTTAGTGGTCAATGGCCCTGATTCAGAGCCGGACGCTCTGACCAGAGCGCTCGCTCTGAATCAGGGCCCACCTCCATTACTATGGAGCGTCCTCCTGGACGCTCGTATAGCTGTGGGTCACCACCCACAGCATATACGAGCGTGCAGGATGATGGTCGCAATGGTCTTGACCATCGCGACCATCGAAACTGCGAGCAAAAGCCTGCGGTTGAGTTTTTCAACCGCAAGGCCAGGAGTGATTTTGGCTCTATCAGAGCCAAAATCACTCCCACTGACATCACTAGTGATGTCAGTGGGACCGGCTTCAGACGGTAGGCGTTCCCTTGGGAACGCCTCCGTCTGGCAGGCACGCCCCCGGTACGCCCACCAAAGGGGGCGTGCTGTCAGTCTACATCGACAGCACGCCCCCTTTGATGAGACACTCCGAGCGAAGGAAAGTCCTTCGCTCGTCGCGTCTCGCGCATGCGCACGACGGAGCTCCCTCCGTCGTGCGCATGCGCAGTGCAGACCATCGACCCACTTGCGATCGGACAGCCGCTCGCGAGTGGGTCTGAATGAGGGCCAATGTTTTTTGCCGTGGTCTGTTGACAATGGCAAGTGTTTTTCACATCAATGGTGCTGGTCTAATGCCAGAGGATGCATCGATAGGTTTTATCCAACAATGGTTGTAGAGCCATTGATGGCCATCACTATGCAGGGGATTATAAGAGGCCAGTCGAGCCAACTTCTGGGAGGCAAGAACTGCAATCTGCTTCTACCGATGGCCAGAACCAGTCTGCACTGTCACTGTACAGGACTCGCGTATGCTACCTCACCGCAGAAATTGTGCTATTACCCAAAGCTTACACTCCGCAGGTGCCACTTTCCCCATTTCTCCTGTATCAGCTGAATAGTGCCATGTGCATTTCAGGGTGAGCGCCTCATAGGTCTCTTTAAGGGTAAAACCATCTTTTACATCCATGCCCAGCCTGTGACTATAGCTAAGAATGTAAGTTTTTGACATGGGATTGGTTCACAGCTTCATTATACACTGAAGAGCCAAAAGTCATGGGATAGCAGTAGGTAAAGGCAATGGTAGGTGGCGTCACCGTACTGTGATGTCCTAGAGAAATGCTCAGACCTGCATCAGTTGTAATTTGACATCTCGTGAGTCAGACTGAACACCGTTTAGGCTGCTCATGGCAAGGCGATGGTAATTATCGGAGTTCGAATGGGGCATGATAGTGACTGTCCCACGGATGGGACATTCCAAGTTGTGCAGATATTCAACATTCTTCAATCTACAATGTCATGTGTGTACCAGGAATACCACCCACTGTGGTATGATCGTGACTAGCAGCGTCTGGCCAGAATTGTCCGTGGTAACAGACAAGTGACACTGGCTCAAATCATATCCACATTCAATGCAGGAGGTACCAGACGCACATCCAGCAGGTCAGTTAAGCCTTCTTTAGCTTCCATGAGATATGGGAGCAGAGGACCCACCAGAGTGCCCCTCTTAACACTGCAAAATCGGACACAGCACCTCACCTGGGCTTATGATGTTGGCAATTGTATCCTAGAGGACTGGCAACATGTGGCATGGTCCGATGAGTCACAGTTCCAGTTGTTTCAGGCTGATGGTAGGGTTCGAGTGTTTAGCACACCCCATGAAGCCATGGACCCCAGTTGTCAACAAGATGCCATGTAGGCTGTTGGTGGTTCCATAATGGTGTGGGGTGTGTTCATGTGGCAAGGGTTGAGTCCACCTGCACATGTCATTGACCGGTAACCACTACATTGCATTGCTTGATGACCATTTGCAGCCCTTCATGGACTTCATGTACCCCCACAACGATGTCCTAAGTTTTCCAGAAATGGTTTGAGGAGCATTCTGGAGAGTTCAGATGAATGATGTGGCCACAACACTCGCCTGACATGACCCAATCGAGCATTTATGGGACGTGGTGTAGAGGTCCATTTGCACTCAAAATCCTGCATCTACAGATATCAGTGAGCTGTGGGAAGCTATCCAGATGGCAATGGTCAACATCAGAGTTCTTCCGTCCACATGTGGAATTGATGCCACGTCCAGTTGCTGTGCTTCTCTGGGCTAGAAGGGGTCCTGCACGATACTAGGCGTCTATCCCATGACTTTGGCACATCAGTGTACTGTACATGTCTGGTCAACATATAGTAGAGGGTCACTTAGAGGTATTACAATTGTGACCCGGCTGATTCATAGCTGACCCTACAGTTCTGTTACTGAGTATTGCTATCATCATATATTGTTATCATTCATTGTCTATTTTATCCAGGGCCATTGTTTTATTTATCTTTTCTCATAACAACATGGTGTCATTGTTGTCCTTTCCATTTCATGGCTGCATTGTTCTCAACACTTCATCTTTATGAGATTAGATTTATAATACGCAACCTACTAATTATCAGGTTGCAGGCCTTTACATTACATGCCAAGTGGTCTGTCTCCTCCTGGTGCGTGTGTGAGTGGTGTATCACAAGCCACTTGTATAGAGTTGGGCATGAGTTTCCCAAAGTCATCCCCTGGTGGACCTTGCCAAGATCTGCAGACCTGAAGAGAGAACCTGACTTGGGTGGTACGTTGAGAAAAAGGTGAGATTTCGCTAACTGTGAGATTCTCCACTCCGTACCCCACCCAGTGCATTGAGGTTGCCCCTGTGCAGCCAGGTACCATTATATCCACTATACAGCTCCCAGCACTTTTGAAACACCACTTATTTCAGTGGCCCATAAAACCATGTCCTGGGCTTTCGGGACTACCATGTCCCTGCAAGTCTCCCTAATATTTATCATACAAGGTTGACATCTGTTTGTTTATCTCTACATCAAGAACTATTGACATTATTTGTATTACTATTATGGAAATGTATTTATATGCAGTATTCTGCATTGCTTTTCACAGTAGTAATTCAACAACTAATATACCAAACCTTTAATTGCTCAGGTAAAGTAAAGCAGAAACATATAAACATCTCTTGTTTTATCAGTAAAATTTGCATCAACATTAATGAGAGTACTGTTACAGCAGGATTGTATGTTAGCTTTATAACCTGGATACTACAAAATACATATGACATTGGGTTGATCACCGTATAGTCATTCTAAATATATAAATATTTCCTTAGTCCAAACCTGTCTTATCCCTCTATTAAAATCTGTCTTACTGCTTCATCCAAGCCCTACTCCACCATCTAAACCTGCCCAACCTCTGCATTCACACATGCCTTACCCATCCAAGTCTGCCCAACTTCTATTTCACACCTTTCCTCCCCCTCAATGTGTAAATGCCCCATTACTTCACCAAAACCTGCCCAACCATCTATCCAAACCTACTTCACCTCTCCATCCAAACCCACTCTACCTCTCCATCCAAACCCACTCTACCTCTCTATCTAAACCCACTCTACAGCTCTATCCAAACCCACTCTACCTCTCCATCCAAACAAACTCAACCTCTCCATCCAAATACACTTTTCCTCTCCATCCAAACTCTCTACCTCTAGATTTAAACCCACTCTACCTCTCCAGCCAAACCCACTCTACCTGTCTGTCCAAACCCACTCTACCTCTCCATCCAAACCCACTCTACCTCTCTATCCAAACCCAATCTAGATTTAAACCCACCCTACCTCTTCAGCCAAACCTACTTTACCTCTCCATCCAAACCCACTCTACCTCTCCATCCAAACCCACTCTACCTTTCTCTCCAAACCCACTGTACCTCTCTATCCAAACTCACTCTACCTCTCCATCCAAATCCACTCTACATCTCCATCCAAACCCACTCTACCATTACAAACCCACTCTACCTCTCTATCTAAACCCACTCTACATCTCCATCCAAACCCACTCTACCTCTCCATCCAAACACACTCAACCTATCCATCCAAATACACTCTTCCTCTCCATCCAAACCCTCTACCTCTAGATTTAAACCCACTCTACCTCTCCAGCCAAACCCACTCTACCTGTCTGTCCAAACCCACTCTACCTCTCCATCCAAACCCACTCTACCTCTCTATCCAAACCCAATCTAGATTTAAACCCACCCTACCTATTCAGCCAAACCTACTCTACCTCTCCATCCAAACCCACTCTACCTCTCCATCCAAACCCACTCTACCTTTCTCTCCAAACCCACTCTACCTCTCTATCCGAACTCACTCTACCTCTCCATCCAAATCCACTCTACATCTCCATCCAAACCCACTCTACCTCTCCATACAAACTCACTCCACCTCTCCATCCAAACCCACTCTACCTCTCCATCCAAACCCACTCTACCTCTAGATTTAATCCAACTCTACCTCTCCATCCAAACCCACTCTATTTGTCCATCCAAACCCACTCTACCTCTCCATACAAACCCACTCTTCCTCTCCATACAACCCCACTCTGCCTCTCCATACAAACCCACTCTACCTCTCCATCCAAACCCACTCTACCTCTCCATCAAAACCCACTCTACCTCTCCATACAAGCCCACTCTACCTCTCCATACAAGCCCACTCTACCTCTCCATACAAGCCCACTCTACCTCTCCACACAAGCCCACTCTACCTCTCCATCAAAACCCACTCTACCTCTCCATCCAAACCCACTCTACCTCTCCATACAAACCCTCTCTACCTCTCCATTCAAATCCACTCTACCTCTCCACCCAAACCCACTCTACCTCTCCACACAAACCCATTATACCTCTGCATCCAAATCCACTCTACTTCTCCATACAAACCCAGTCTACCTCTCTATACAAACCCTCTCTACCTTTCCATAATAAACACTCTCTACCTCTCCATCCAAACCCACTCTACTTCTCCATCAAAACACACTCAGCTACTTCCTGCAAATGTCCCCACATTCCTACATCCAAACCTAATCCACAACTCTCCATCCAACACATTACTCTTACTAATAACTCTTATAAGTAAGACAGCTCCTCCTGCTTGGGTCTAATTATCTCTGGAGGCGTGGAAAGAATAGAAGCAATTGCAGACCTAGACATAAGAACATATACGGCTCTTTAAATATAGGGGAAATGCAAGTGCTAACTGATGATGATTTCTTGTAGAAAACCGGGAGCTAGGACATTTTTCCCATGCATGGTACTTTGGCGCAATGTACGCCCCAATTAACTTCCAAATTTGCATCAGCCCCATAGTTTGTGGAGACATCTCCTGAGAACAGAGAGGAAGGGTGACCCTTAATGTGTGACGGACCATCCAAGATCACAGGTGCAGAATGAAAACTTTTGTCCCTGCACATACAGGGCCTGATATTATAGCCATCGTTTTTCGGGAACTGTCATTAGATTCACAGCAGCAAATAGTATGGCGGAATCATCTCTGGTCCCACAAATCGCAGGCTATTACATTTGGCCAAGAGTGATAACACCGCCGTCACTAGCGATATCCTCGCTGTCACTAGCAATAACCCCGCCGTCACTAGCAATAACACTGCTGTCACTAGGAATAACCTCGCTGTCTCTAGCAATAACACTGCCATCACTAGTGATAACCCCGCCATCACTAGCAATAACCTTGCCGTCACTAGCAATAACACTGATATCACTAGCGATAACACTGCCATCACTAGTGATAACCTCGCTGTCTCTAGCAATAACACTGCTGTCACTAGTTATAACACTGCCATCACTAGCTATAATTTCATCATTAGAGATACCCCCGCCATCACTAGCAATAACGTCGCTGTCTCTAGCAATAACACTGCCATCACTAGCGATAACCGCGCCGTCACTAGTAATAACATTACCATTACTAGCGATAACCGCGCCGTCACTAGTAATAACATTGCCATTACTAGCGATAACCGCGCCGTCATTAGTAATAACATTGCCATTACTAGCTATAACTTCGTCATTAGAGATAACCCCACCATCACTAGAGATAACCGCGCCGTCACTAGCGATAACACTGCCATCAATAGCAATAACACTTCTGTCACTAGTGATAACTCCGTCATTAGAGATACCGCTGCCATCACTAGTGATAACAGCTCCGTCACTAGCGATAACACTGCCATCACTAGTGATCACTGTCATTAGACATACCCCTGCCATCACTAGTGATAACCCCGCCGTCACTAGCAATAACCTCGCTGTCACTAGCAATAACACTGCTGTCACTAGCAATAACCTCGCTGTCACTAGCAATAACCCCGCCGTCACTAGCAATAACACTGCTGTCACTAGTAATAACCTCGCTGTCACTAGCAATAACCCCGCCGTCACTAGCAATAACACTGCTGTCACTAGCAATAACCCCGCCGTCACTAGCAGTAACCTCGCTCTCTCTAGCAATAACACTGCTGTCACTAGGAATAACCTCGCTGTCTCTAGCAATAACACTGCCATCACTAGCGATAACACTGCCATCACTAGCGATAACCTCGCTGTCTCTAGCAATAACACTGCCATCACTAGCTATAACTTCGTCATTAGAGATACCCCCGCCATCACTAGAGATCACTGTAATTAGACATACCACTGCCTTTAGTGATAGCGAGATACCCCCGCTATCACTAAAGATAACACCGCCGTCACTAGCGATAACCTCTCTGTCCCTAGCAATAACCTCGCCATCACTAGTGATAACACTGCCATCACTAGCAATAACCTCGCCGTCACTAGTGATAACACTGCCGTCACTAGCAATAACCTCGCCGTCACTAGCAATAACACTGCCATCACTAGCAATAACACTGCCATCACTAGCGATAACTTCGGTGTCACTAGCAATAACACTGCTATCACTAGCAATAAACCCTCTGTCACTAGCATAACACTGCCATCACTAGCAATAACCTCACTGTCTCTAGCAATAACACTGATGTCTCTAGCAATAACACTGCCATCACTAGCGATAACTGCGCCGTCACTAGTGATAACACTGCCATCACTAGCTATAACTTTGTCCTTAGAGACACCCTCGCTATCACTAGAGATCACTGTCATTAGACATACCCCTGCCATAACTAGTGATAACCCCGCCATCACTAGCGATAACCTCGCTGTCTTTAGCAGTAACACTGCTGTCACTAGCAATAACACTGCCATCACTAGCGATTACCCCGCTGTCACTAGCAATAACACTGATGTCACTAGCGATAACCTTGCCGTCACTAGCGATAACCTCGCTGTCTCTAGCAATAACACTTCTGTCACTAGCGATAACACTTCCATCACTAGTGATAACCCCGCCATCACTAGCGATAACCTCGCTGTCTTTAGCAATAACAATGCTGTCACTAGCAATAACACTGCCATCACTAGCGATTACCCCGCTGTCACTAGCAATAACACTGATGTCACTAGCGATAACCTTGCCGTCACTAGCGATAACCTCGCCGTCACTAGCAATAACACTGATGTCACTAGCAATAACACTGTCATCACTAGCGATAACCTCGCCGTCACTAGCAATAACACTGCTATCACTAGTGATAACCCCGCCGTCACTAGCAATAACACTGATGTCACTAGCATTAACACTTCCATCACTAGCGATAACCTCGCCGTCACTAGCAATAACACTGATATCACTAGCGATAACACTGCCATCACTAGCGATAACCTTGCCGTCACTAGCAATAACACTGATATCACTAGCGATAACACTGCTATCACTAGTGATAACCCCGCCGTCACTAGCAATAACACTGATATCACTAGCGATAACCTCGCTGTCACTAGCAATAACACTGATATCACTAGCATTAACACTGCCATCACTAGCGATAAACTTGCCGTCACTAGCAATAACACTGATATCACTAGCGATAACCTCGCTGTCACTAGCGATAACCTCTCTGTCTCTAGCAATAACACTGCTGTCACTAGCGATAACACTTCCATCACTAGTGATAACCCCGCCGTCACTAGCGATAACCTCGCTGTCTTTAGCAATAACACTGCTGTCACTAGCAATAACACTGCCATCACTAGCGATTACCCCGCTGTCACTAGCGATAACACTGATGTCACTAGTGATAACCTTGCCGTCACTAGCGATAACCTCGCCGTCACTAGCAATAACACTGATGTCACTAGCAATAACACTGCCATCACTAGCGATAACCTCGCCGTCACTAGCAATAACACTGCTATCACTAGTGATAACCCCGCCGTCACTAGCAATAACACTGATATCACTAGCGATTAATCCGCCGTCACTAGCAATAACACTGGTGTCACTAGCAATAACACTGCCATCACTAGCGATTACCCCACCATCACTAGCAATAACACTGATGTCACTAGCATTAACACTGCCATCACTAGCGATAACCTTGCCGTCACTACCAATAACACTGATGTCACTAGCGATAACCTCTCTGTCTCTAGCAATAACCTCGCCATCACTAGTGATAACACTGCCATCACTAGCAATAACCTCGCCGTCACTAGTGATAACACTGCCGTCACTAGCAATAACCTCGCCGTCACTAGCAATAACACTGCCATCACTAGCGATAACCTCGCCGTCACTAGCAATAACACTGCCATCACTAGCGATAACTTCGGCATCACTAGCAAAAACACTGATGTCACTAGCAATAACACTGCTTTCACTAGCAATAAACCCTCCGTCACTAGCAATAACCTCACTGTCTCTAGCAATAACACTGATGTCTCTAGCAATAACACTGCCATCACTAGCGATAACTGCGCCGTCACTAGTGATAACACTGCCATCACTAGCTATAACTTTGTCCTTAGAGACACCCCCGCTATCACTAGAGATCACTGTCATTAGACATACCCCTGCCATAACTAGTGATAACCCCGCCATCACTAGCGATAACCTCACTGTCTCTAGCAATAACACTGCTGTCACTAGCGATAACACTTCCATCACTAGTGATAACCCCGCCATCACTAGCGATAACCTCGCTGTCTTTAGCAGTAACACTGCTGTCACTAGCAATAACACTGCCATCACTAGCGATTACCCCGCTGTCACTAGCAATAACACTGATGTCACTAGCGATAACCTTGCCGTCACTAGCGATAACCTCGCTGTCTCTAGCAATAACACTGCTGTCACTAGCGATAACACTTCCATCACTAGTGATAACCCCGCCATCACTAGCGATAACCTCGCTGTCTTTAGCAATAACACTGCTGTCACTAGCAATAACACTGCCATCACTAGCGATTACCCCGCTGTCACTAGCAATAACACTGATGTCACTAGCGAGAACCTTGCCGTCACTAGCGATAACCTCGCCGTCACTAGCAATAACACTGTCATCACTAGCGGTAACCTCGCCGTCACTAGCAATAACACTGCTATCACTAGTGATAACCCCGCCGTCACTAGCAATAACACTGATGTCACTAGCATTAACACTTCCATCACTAGCGATAACCTCGCCGTCACTAGCAATAACACTGCCATCACTAGCGATAACTTCGGCATCACTAGCAAAAACACTGATGTCACTAGCAATAACACTGCTATCACTAGCAATAAACCCTCCGTCACTAGCAATAACCTCACTGTCTCTAGCAATAACACTGATGTCTCTAGCAATAACACTGCCATCACTAGCGATAACTGCGCCGTCACTAGTGATAACACTGCCATCACTAGCTATAACTTTGTCCTTAGAGACACCCCCGCTATCACTAGAGATCACTGTCATTAGACATACCCCTGCCATAACTAGTGATAACCCCGCCATCACTAGCGATAACCTCACTGTCTCTAGCAATAACACTGCTGTCACTAGCGATAACACTTCCATCACTAGTGATAACCCCGCCATCACTAGCGATAACCTCGCTGTCTTTAGCAGTAACACTGCTGTCACTAGCAATAACACTGCCATCACTAGCGATTACCCCGCTGTCACTAGCAATAACACTGATGTCACTAGCGATAACCTTGCCGTCACTAGCGATAACCTCGCTGTCTCTAGCAATAACACTGCTGTCACTAGCGATAACACTTCCATCACTAGTGATAACCCCGCCATCACTAGCGATAACCTCGCTGTCTTTAGCAATAACACTGCTGTCACTAGCAATAACACTGCCATCACTAGCGATTACCCCGCTGTCACTAGCAATAACACTGATGTCACTAGCGAGAACCTTGCCGTCACTAGCGATAACCTCGCCGTCACTAGCAATAACACTGTCATCACTAGCGGTAACCTCGCCGTCACTAGCAATAACACTGCTATCACTAGTGATAACCCCGCCGTCACTAGCAATAACACTGATGTCACTAGCATTAACACTTCCATCACTAGCGATAACCTCGCCGTCACTAGCAATAACACTGATATCACTAGCTATAACACTGCCATCACTAGCGATAACCTTGCCGTCACTAGCAATAACACTGATATCACTAGCGATAACACTGCTATCACTAGTGATAACCCCGCCGTCACTAGCAATAACACTGATATCACTAGCGATTACCCCGCCATCACTAGCAATAACACTGATGTCACTAGCATTAACACTGCCATCACTAGCGATTACCCCGCCGTCACTAGCAATAACACTGGTGTCACTAGCAATAACACTGCCATCACTAGCGATTACCCCGCCATCACTAGCAATAACACTGATGTCACTAGCATTAACACTGCCATCACTAGCGATAACCTTGCCGTCACTACCAATAACACTGATGTCACTAGCGATAACCTCTCTGTCTCTAGCAATAACCTCGCCATCACTAGTGATAACACTGCCATCACTAGCAATAACCTCGCCGTCACTAGTGATAACACTGCCGTCACTAGCAATAACCTCGCCGTCACTAGCAATAACACTGCCATCACTAGCGATAACCTCGCCGTCACTAGCAATAACACTGCCATCACTAGCGATAACTTCGGCATCACTAGCAAAAACACTGATGTCACTAGCAATAACACTGCTATCACTAGCAATAAACCCTCCGTCACTAGCAATAACCTCACTGTCTCTAGCAATAACACTGATGTCTCTAGCAATAACACTGATGTCTCTAGCAATAACACTGCCATCACTAGCGATAACTGCGCCATCACTAGTGATAACACTGCCATCACTAGCTATAACTTTGTCCTTAGAGACACCCCCGCTATCACTAGAGATCACTGTCATTAGACATACCCCTGCCATAACTAGTGATAACCCCGCCATCACTAGCGATAACCTCACTGTCTCTAGCAATAACACTGCTGTCACTAGCGATAACACTTCCATCACTAGTGATAACCCCGCCATCACTAGCGATAACCTCGCTGTCTTTAGCAGTAACACTGCTGTCACTAGCAATAACACTGCCATCACTAGCGATTACCCCGCTGTCACTAGCAATAACACTGATGTCACTAGCGATAACCTTGCCGTCACTAGCGATAACCTCGCTGTCTCTAGCAATAACACTGCTGTCACTAGCGATAACACTTCCATCACTAGTGATAACCCCGCCATCACTAGCGATAACCTCGCTGTCTTTAGCAATAACACTGCTGTCACTAGCAATAACACTGCCATCACTAGCGATTACCCCGCTGTCACTAGCAATAACACTGATGTCACTAGCGAGAACCTTGCCGTCACTAGCGATAACCTCGCCGTCACTAGCAATAACACTGTCATCACTAGCGGTAACCTCGCCGTCACTAGCAATAACACTGCTATCACTAGTGATAACCCCGCCGTCACTAGCAATAACACTGATGTCACTAGCATTAACACTTCCATCACTAGCGATAACCTCGCCGTCACTAGCAATAACACTGATATCACTAGCTATAACACTGCCATCACTAGCGATAACCTTGCCGTCACTAGCAATAACACTGATATCACTAGCGATAACACTGCTATCACTAGTGATAACCCCGCCGTCACTAGCAATAACACTGATATCACTAGCGATTACCCCGCCATCACTAGCAATAACACTGATGTCACTAGCATTAACACTGCCATCACTAGCGATTACCCCGCCGTCACTAGCAATAACACTGGTGTCACTAGCAATAACACTGCCATCACTAGCGATTACCCCGCCATCACTAGCAATAACACTGATGTCACTAGCATTAACACTGCCATCACTAGCGATAACCTTGCCGTCACTACCAATAACACTGCCATCACTAGCGATTACCCCGCCATCACTAGCAATAACACTGATGTCACTAGCATTAACACTGCCATCACTAGCGATAACCTTGCCGTCACTACCAATAACACTGATGTCACTAGCGATAACCTCTCTGTCTCTAGCAATAACCTCGCCATCACTAGTGATAACACTGCCATCACTAGCAATAACCTCGCCGTCACTAGTGATAACACTGCCGTCACTAGCAATAACCTCGCCGTCACTAGCAATAACACTGCCATCACTAGCGATAACCTCGCCGTCACTAGCAATAACACTGCCATCACTAGCGATAACTTCGGCATCACTAGCAAAAACACTGATGTCACTAGCAATAACACTGCTATCACTAGCAATAAACCCTCCGTCACTAGCATAACATTGCCATCACTAGCAATAACCTCACTGTCTCTAGCAATAACACTGATGTCTCTAGCAATAACACTGCCATCACTAGCGATAACTGCGCCATCACTAGTGATAACACTGCCATCACTAGCTATAACTTTGTCCTTAGAGACACCCCCGCTATCACTAGAGATCACTGTCATTAGACATACCCCTGCCATAACTAGTGATAACCCCGCCATCACTAGCGATAACCTCACTGTCTCTAGCAATAACACTGCTGTCACTAGCGATAACACTTCCATCACTAGTGATAACCCCGCCATCACTAGCGATAACCTCGCTGTCTTTAGCAGTAACACTGCTGTCACTAGCAATAACACTGCCATCACTAGCGATTACCCCGCTGTCACTAGCAATAACACTGATGTCACTAGCGATAACCTTGCCGTCACTAGCGATAACCTCGCTGTCTCTAGCAATAACACTGCTGTCACTAGCGATAACACTTCCATCACTAGTGATAACCCCGCCATCACTAGCGATAACCTCGCTGTCTTTAGCAATAACACTGCTGTCACTAGCAATAACACTGCCATCACTAGCGATTACCCCGCTGTCACTAGCAATAACACTGATGTCACTAGCGAGAACCTTGCCGTCACTAGCGATAACCTCGCCGTCACTAGCAATAACACTGTCATCACTAGCGGTAACCTCGCCGTCACTAGCAATAACACTGCTATCACTAGTGATAACCCCGCCGTCACTAGCAATAACACTGATGTCACTAGCATTAACACTTCCATCACTAGCGATAACCTCGCCGTCACTAGCAATAACACTGATATCACTAGCTATAACACTGCCATCACTAGCGATAACCTTGCCGTCACTAGCAATAACACTGATATCACTAGCGATAACACTGCTATCACTAGTGATAACCCCGCCGTCACTAGCAATAACACTGATATCACTAGCGATTACCCCGCCATCACTAGCAATAACACTGATGTCACTAGCATTAACACTGCCATCACTAGCGATAACCTTGCCGTCACTACCAATAACACTGATGTCACTAGCGATAACCTCTCTGTCTCTAGCAATAACCTCGCCATCACTAGTGATAACACTGCCATCACTAGCAATAACCTCGCCGTCACTAGTGATAACACTGCCGTCACTAGCAATAACCTCGCCGTCACTAGCAATAACACTGCCATCACTAGCGATAACCTCGCCGTCACTAGCAATAACACTGCCATCACTAGCGATAACTTCGGCATCACTAGCAAAAACACTGATGTCACTAGCAATAACACTGCTATCACTAGCAATAAACCCTCCGTCACTAGCATAACATTGCCATCACTAGCAATAACCTCACTGTCTCTAGCAATAACACTGATGTCTCTAGCAATAACACTGCCATCACTAGCGATAACTGCGCCGTCACTAGTGATAACACTGCCATCACTAGCTATAACTTTGGGCCTGATTCAGACCCACTCGCGAGCGGCTATCCGCTCGCAAGTGGGTCGATGTTATGGACTGAGCATGCGCACGACGGAGGGAGCTCCGTCGTGCGCATGCGCCAGACGCGACGAGCGAAGGAAAGTCCTTCGCTCGTTGTGTCCGATCAAAGGGGGCGTGCTGTCAATGTTGATTGACAGCACGCCCCCTTTGGTGGGCGTGCCGGGGGCGTGCCTCCCGTCAGAAGCCGGCCCACTGACATCACTAGTGATGTCAGTGGGAGTGATTTTGGCTCTGATAGAGCCAAAATCACTCCGGAGCTTGCGGTTGAAAACCTCAACCGCAGGCTCCGGCTCGCAAATTCGATGGTCGCGATGGTCTCGACCATCGCGGCCATCACAATGCACGCTCGTATAGCCTGTGGGTGGTGACCCACAGCTATACGAGCGTCCAGGAGGACGCTCCATGAAAATGGAGCCCGGCCCTCATTCAGAGCGTGCGCTCTGCTCAGAGCGTACGGCTCTGAATGAGGGCCTTTGTCCTTAGAGACACCCCCGCTATCACTAGAGATCACTGTCATTAGACATACCCCTGCCATAACTAGTGATAACCCCGCCATCACTAGCGATAACCTCGCTGTCTCTAGCAATAACACTGCTGTCACTAGCGATAACACTTCCATCACTAGTGATAACCCCGCCATCACTAGCGATAACCTCGCTGTCTTTAGCAATAACACTGCTGTCACTAGCAATAACACTGCCATCACTAGCGATTACCCCGCTGTCACTAGCAATAACACTGATGTCACTAGCGATAACCTCGCCGTCACTAGCAATAACACTGATGTCACTAGCAATAACACTGTCATCACTAGCGATAACCTCGCCGTCACTAGCAATAACACTGCTATCACTAGTGATAACCCCGCCGTCACTAGCAATAACACTGATGTCACTAGCATTAACACTTCCATCACTAGCGATAACCTTGCCGTCACTAGCAATAACACTGATATCACTAGCGATAACACTGCCATCACTAGCGATAACCTTGCCGTCACTAGCAATAACACTGATATCACTAGCGATAACACTGCTATCACTAGTGATAACCCCGCCGTCACTAGCAATAACACTGATATCACTAGCGATAACACTGCCATCACTAGCGATAACCTCGCTGTCACTAGCAATAACACTGATGTCACTAGCATTAACACTGCCATCACTAGCGATAAACTTGCCGTCACTAGCAATAACACTGATATCACTAGCGATAACCTCACTGTCACTAGCGATAACCTCGCTGTCTCTAGCAATAACACTGCTGTCACTAGCGATAACACTTCCATCACTAGTGATAACCCCGCCGTCACTAGCGATAACCTCGGTGTCTTTAGCAATAACACTGCTGTCACTAGCAATAACACTGCGATCTCTAGCGATTACCCCGCTGTCACTAGCAATAACACTGATATCACTAGCAATAACACTGCCATCACTAGCGATAACCTCGCTGTCACTAGCAATAACACTGATGTCAGTAGCAATAACACTGCTATCACTAGTGATAACCCCGCCGTCACTAGCAATAACACTGATATCACTAGCGATAACACTGCCATCACTAGCGATAACCTCGCCATCACTAGCAATAACACTGATATCACTAGCGATAACACTGCGATCACTAGCGATAACCTCGCCGTCACTAGCAATAACACTGATATCACTAGCGATAACACTGCCATCACTAGCGATAACCTCGCTGTCACTAGCAATAACACTGATGTCACTAGCAATAACACCGCTATCACTAGTGATAACCCCGCCGTCACTAGCAATAACACTGATATCACTAGCGATAACACTGCCATCACTAGCGATAACCTCGCCGTCACTAGCAATAACACTGATATCACTAGCGATAACCTCGCCGTCACTAGCAATAACACTGATGTCACTAGCAATAACACTGATGTCACTAGTGATAACCCCGCCGTCACTAGCGATAACCTCACTGTCTCTAGCAATAACACTACTGTCACTAGTGATAACCTCGCCATCACTAATGATAACACTGTCATCACTAGCTATAACTTCGTCATTAGAGCTACCCCGCCATCACTATAGATACCCCCGCCATCACTAGAGATAAACGCGCCGTCACTTGCGATAACACTGCCTTCAATAGCAATAACACTTCTGTCACTAGTGATACCCCCGCCATCACAAGTGATAACCTTGCTGTCGCTAGCAATAACACAATCAGCCATGTCATTAGAGATAACCCCGCCGTCACTGTCATCGCTAGTGATAACCGCGCCGTCACTTACAATCTACTTGCCATCACTAGTGATAACCCTGCCATCATTAGTGATAACCCTCCATCATTAGTGATAACCCTGCCATCACTAGTGATAATCCCATTTTCATTTGAACAGAAAATAAATTAAATATAAATTAAATAATATATGTTTCGATTAAATGAATGCAATAATGGATTTCCTAATATCGCAGTAAGCGGTGATAGAAAATGTTTTTGCCAAAGGGGACTCTTGAAAAATAGGCCCATCGATCTCAGGGGCATGTCAGTTATTTTTTACTGTGCGGCAAACCATTGCGCCTAGGTTCCCAAACGCGGTCCTCAAGGCTCCCCAACAGTTTTAGAGATATCCATGGCTGAGCAGAGGTGGTTAAATTAAATTGACTTAGCTACTACTTAAGCCACCTCTGCTCAGCCATGGATATCTCTATTGGGGAGCCTTGAGGACCGCGTTTGGGAAGCTGTGCCATAGCGGGTTGTATTATTTATCATTAATGTAGTTGTACAGTGATCAATCATGTGTATAGCAAGTAGGTTGGGGGCTTCACTCGCTCCCATCTCCCGTGACGGCTCTTGGTGGCGTGGGACTCAGTATAATCCAATTCACTGTCTAAAGCGGATGAACCCCCTAATAAGCAGCTTGTGTTGTCTGTAGCCAATAAAATATATTGTTTTTAAATACTGAGTATGTGTGCAGCAAACCAATGTGTGATTTTATTGGTTTATGGCATGCATATACTGCATTAATGCACATTTTGTATTTATGTGCACGGATCATATAAATGCTTACTGCTGCTATATACTGTACAGTGGCTCTGAGGAAGACCTTATTAGTGAGATCAGTCCTGCTCGTCTTTCCCTAGGACCTGTCTTGTATGCCAGGATTTCCCACCAGGACACATTGATAAATGGACTTTTAACATTTACCGGGAATTAGGATATGACGCGGGGAGAGAACGGAGAGGGATTATTAATCATACGGAACTAGCATGAAACCTGCACCAAGTAATGGCACCAGATTGGGGATCTGTGATTGATTGTTCGAGGGCAATAATTTTGTTTAGGTTGCACATTTCTGTTACAATCATTATCTGCTACTATAAAGTTCCGATATAATACCAGTTATTTCCATGTAACATAATGATGTGCTGGAAAATATGAAATGTGCGCATAAAATGTCAACGTATTGTCATCATTTTCCATGCCAGGTCCATTTTACTAGTATATATATATATATATATATATATACTTCAGCCCGTCCTCTTCCTGCTATACTTACCATTCCTCCTGTCCACTACCGTTTCTCTGTTGAAATGATCAGATGATGGCAGTGCCTCCACCTGAGTCTGTACCGGCCTCAGGGGTAATGAACGGGTCTTCTGTCCAGCAGAGGTTGTTTCAGGAGACCTCTGCCCCGTCAAAATCGCCATTTCACGCGGCTGAGAATCCAGCCCATAGCTGTCTGTATACAATACAACATCATCTTCAAAGACCTTGTCGCTGTGATTTTAGTAAATAGGCCCCTATGTAAGCTTTGCCGAATGTGCAGAAGCGCCGTGCAGATCTCTGTAATGAGGTTACACACCAAAATTTGCGCAAATTCCCGTTTTATGAGTAATTGCATGGATCTGAGGGCAGAGGGGGTCCTTTCAGCTAGTGGGGGGCAAAAGGTTGCAGTGTGAAGGAAGTCTCTGGGTTTGAAGGGGGGGGAGGGGGTCATTTTTCAAATACAAATTAGGTGCTAGTTTGCACTTAAGTGGAACAATAGAATGACATTCCGCAGCAGGGTATTACGTAGGGAATCTGGCAGGGGCGTTATGTGCCTTACATGTAGGTGCAAAGCCTTCTCCTGCTCACTTAGGGGAGTATTCGTTACCTGTTGTTGGCCCGTTACACGTGCTAGTTTTTGCATGTTTTCAGTATCATGCTCGATCATTATTAGGGGCCCGATTGGGCAAAGAACAGCTCTCCAGGAGGGACACAGTGCTCTGGTCCTGGACTTCCCTGGTAAGAGGCGGGGCTGCAGCACAGTTCAAAATTCAAATAGGGGAGTCACACCAACTGTCATTTCACACACTGCCAACATCACTGGCTGGGAATCACTGGCAGTTGGTGTGACTCCCCTATTTGAATTTTGGACTGTGCTGCAGCCCCACCTCTGGAGCCTCCACCAATCATAAATTACCAGGGAAGTCCAGGACCAGAGCATTGTGTCCCTCCTGGAAGGGTCATGTTGGGAGGTATGCGTATATACTATGTAGTCTATACACAAGATGGTTAATAGCAGCAGCTCTTGCCTGAGGGGGTCCTGCTGCTGATCTGGCCGTGGCCGGCCGGGTCCCGGCGGTTGCACAATCGATCTAGCAGGCGTCGGGACCGGCACATGACACCGGCTTCTGGGGGCTGCATTCACTGCAGCCTCGAGAACCCATGTAGGGCTGCCCAAAAGGCAGAGCAGCGGCTTCCACTGGACCGCTGAATCGCTGACCTCCCCCTGGGGCTGCCTGTCCTGTGCGTGACTGGGAGGTGGTGCTTCCAATGGGAAGCCCCCTCCAGTCACATTGTCGCATTGGCTCACTGAAGTGGAGGATTTTACTAGAGGAGGGGCTGCATATATATATATATATATATATATTAATCTTTTGAAAACAGGAAACCCCTTGGCCCGCCATTGTGTCCTCATAAGCAATACTTAGTTTTAAAGTGTCTATGTACCAAGCCTTAGAGAGAGATACAGTGGACGGAGATAAAGTACCAACCAATCAGCTCCTAATTGTCACTTTACACAGACTGTGTTTGAAAAATGACAGTTAGAAGGTGATTGGTTGGTACTTTGGCCCTGATTCAGAGCCGGACGCTCTGACCAGAGCGCTCGCTCTGAATCAGGGCCCACCTCCATAAATATGGAGCGTCCTCCTGGACGCTCGTATAGCTGTGGGTCACCACCCACAGTATATACGAGCGTGCAGGATGATGGTCGCGATGGTCTTGACCATCGTGACCATCGCCACTGCGAGCAGAAGCCTGCGGTTGAGTTTCTCAACCGCAAGGCCAGGAGTGATTTTGGCTCTATCAGAGCCAAAATCACTCCCACTGACATCACTAGTGATGTCAGTGGGGCCGGCTTCTGACGGTAGGCGTTCCCTTGGGAACGCCTCCGTCTGGCAGGCACGCCCCCGGCACGCCTACCAAAGGGGGCGTGCTGTCAATCAACATCGACAGCACGCCCCCTTTGATCAGACACTACGAGCGAAGGAAAGTCCTTCGCTCGTCGCGTCTCGCGCATGCGCACGACGGAGCTTCCTCCGTCGTGCGCATGCGCAGTGCAGACCATCGACCCACATGCGAGCGGACAGCCACTCGCGAGTGGGTCTGAATCAGGGCCTTTATCTCCTCCCACTTTACCTCTCTCCAAGGCTTAGTACATAGGGCAAGCAGCTTTGCAATTCCGTCTGTGCTGGTATTGTCCAACGCAGCATCGGATACTCTGCGGACCATCGACCGGGTAAGGTGACCCCGGGGGTCATGCAGCCGGCTGCCGCAGGTAAGAGGAAGTAGCCAAGAAATCTCCATCAGCCGAAGAAGATCCTGGCTTCTTCCCTCCCCAACGGTGGCGTTCCCAAAACGGAGGGCATCGCAGCCCCCTCCCTAGCTTGCACTACTGAATAAGGCCCATCCACCCCTGTATCCTTCTGCATTTATTAGTATGCAACAGAAAATTACAATTACATTTAATTTGCCAAAAGTTACATTCCTTTACAGCACATCACATGGGTTATGGCTGACATGCATAGTGCAATTTTGTGGGGTTTGCTGCACCTCGTGTCTCCTCACCTCATGCCACGACGTCAACAACCAGCCAAATTTTCAAGGAAACACGGCTGGAGGCCGCAGATGCCCGTAACACTTACCTCACCACCGTCAATGAGTTTAGATGTTCTCAACGGGAACAGTATCATTTACCGCCGGCCGCATGACCGACGGTTCAAATCCCGACAGCGGAAGCCCGGCAGTGAAGATCCCTACAGGTAAGTATTTTTTCTATTTACTAATCTAACCTCTCCCCCATGTGCCTAACCCTAACCTCCCTCTAAGTGCCTAAACCTAACCCCCCCTTCCCCGCAACCTAACGCTAAGTCTCCCGGGGGGGTTGCCTAACTGTAACCTCCCCCCGCGGGTGCCTAACCCTAACCCCCCCTTTCCCTAGCTCAGGGGTGAGGAACTGTTTTTCTGCAGAGGGCCATTTTGATATATATAACATTATTTGCGGGCCCGTTGCAGGCCACACCCCCTCCATGTGATGTCACACAGGGGCGGGGCCACAATCGCCGGTGATTACAGCAATGCCCGAAGCATCCTGAGGATGCTCCGGAAAGCTGTAAGGGCAGCGGTGTGACCATCTAAAGTGCCCTAAGGGTGTTCCAGACAGCACTGCTGCATAGATTCTGGCTGCCACCCTGCTAGCCAGGTGAGGCTAGCAGAAAAAAGCTCAGAGGGCCAAACCAAATGATTCCGAGGGCCTTATACGGCCCCTGGGTCTGAGGTTGCCCATCCCTGCCCTAGCTTAACCCTAACCTCCTGGGGGGTGCCTAACCATAAGTCCCCCCCCCGGGAGCCCCTAGCCTAACCCTCCCCCCACGGCTTTCCACGCCCAGCTTCCGGCTTACCTTCGATCGGTAAGCCGGGTGTTGGGCTACCGGTGTAGGTCTAATGACAAGCGTCGGGATTTCGACGCCGGTCATTAGACACTTGCCGGGATTAGACAGACTAAATGCCGACCGTCGTCATCCCAACTGCATCCCGTTCTCAACTACGTATCTACACTGAAAACATTACTTGATTTCTATTACCGACTGACGCATTGTTTCACGTCGTTAATTGGAAAGTGTAAATATTAATGGCGTTGTGTTGGACAGTATAAACCTCTCAGACAATGGCGCAAGGTACAGGGCTGTGACTGAACCATGTCGCGTCTATGGTCAAATGTTCAGCCTGGAAACAGAGCTCCCTGCAATCCAATGGCTGCTTTATTGTGTGCTGGGCTGTGGGTGTCACTCAACGAAAACTGTGAAGACATAACATCGATATAGGTCCTGGTGTTCGTATCCTAGAAGATGGTCGGTGTGGAGGGAAGGTGGGAGGAGGAGGCAGCAGAAAATGCTGCTGTTTTTTTTATTTCAACCATTGCCGAACGTCAGCCTCAGCCCCACCCGCCCAGGCTGCCTGTGAAAGGCACGAGAGACGATGCTATAAAGCAGGAGGGGGGGGGGGGGGGGGCGGGGGGGATTATAAAATCAATCACCTTCTTTGTTGATATGGGGGAAGAGGAAGTGCAATTTAACAATGCAAATCACGTGTGCGCCTTTTATCCCGTGCAAGCTCCTGAGCCGTAGATAGATAACCCCTTATTATCTGGAATTAGATTCTGGGTTTATCAAAGGCAGAGATAGATCAGTAATATCGCATACGTCACTTTGGGACCCCTTTCGAGGCAATACAACAGACGGCTGTACATGCATGTGTGTAATGCTGTGTAGAGGCTTTTCCTTTGCAATGATATATTATTGCCGTGCGCTAGAATAGAAAAATGTATTCTGTACTGCGGTGTCCGTCATTTGCTATGTCACAGCTACTCCCGTGCTGTAGACGGGGAAGGCGGGAGGACTAATGAGAGAGAGAGCGTTTTGGGCAGTGTGGCGTACTGATGCTATATTATACCAGCATATTACTGTCTATAGAACGCCTACAAACCTTCCAAGTTTTAAATCCAGCTCATAGATTCAGTAAGATTGTCAGGTGGATAGTAGATAGAATTATAGGGACAGCTCAGCGATCTGTAAGAGAGGCTTGCACGGAAAGGAAATGTGGCATATTTAAATTATATTTAAAGTTACTAGGGGTGGGGATTCAATTCTATACGCATGAGTACCAATATTTTCTCTTGTTTTCCCTCATACCCCATAGAGATTATAATAAAGGTTGCCTTCTGCATTTAAGTGTGCAGTTGGACAGCGCTGTGATATTTGGTGACACGTCTCTCTCAACGTAATTGCCTCCTTAGATCCTACAACTGTTTTGTTTTTTTTCTTTCATTTATTTGCTTATATCATGATACACTATAGGTGGGTACTCACTGGGCGATATTACTGAGCGATTGCTCAGTAATCGCGCACAAATCGTGCACTTTTATGCAAGAAACGACCAGCGATGTGCTTGCCCGCTGGTCGTTTCCGACATTGGGCCTGATTCAGAGCCGGACGCAATTAGCGCTCGCTCGTCCATAAAATAGGGGTGGCTATTCAAATGAACCGTTCGCTCTTTGCGGTCTGTTCGCGCCTCTATGTCTGAACGAGCAAACAAAACTTGCGGTCGTTTTTTTTAAAAATACGCCCCCTGGCCGCTCGCATCCTACGTCATGTCCGCTATTTATTAGATTAATCGAGTACATCGACCAAGCGTTTGAACTGCTCGCTATTCTTGTTGTTGGTTTTTGCTACCACAATCTTGCGAGCAGTTCTGGCTATAAAATAACCCAGTGATGTGGTCAATGACGCTGCTGTATTAATTATGCACACCCTTAAAACGCCCGTTTTGACCTTTAAGCACGCCTGCGTTCGGATCTCCACTCCCCATTTTCAAGCACCTTCCCCTGTTACCACCCACATACGCCTCATTCTGTCACTCAAAATAGCAGGCATTCGCTATTTAGCGAACAAACGATTTTCGGCCGCACTGACTGGTTCGCGCATGCGTATTACGATCCGTACGCATGCGCAGTTGGGCAAACATCGCTCGGAGGGAACGAGCGGCCGCTTACAAGCGGCTCTGAATCAGACCCATTGTCCATCGCCTGAACATGCAGCCCAATCTGCCGATAACGACAGATTAGCCATGTTCAGGAATGATGGAGTGTGCCTGCACTGAACGACTGATAGTTCAGTGCAGACACTACAGGTGATCAGGAACGACGGTACGATTACGATGTCGTAATCGTACTGCCTTTCCTGATCGCCCACTGTGTACGCACCTTATGTAGACAAAAGTGATTGCAAAATGCATACCGTGCGTACCATTGCACGCGAGTTCCAAATGGACACTAATGTGGCGGTTTCGACAAGAACGCTTGGTAGGAGGCACGGGGAACTTGCAATTCTACGGAAACAACATATGTTTATATCAGGACGACAATGCTACACCTGTCAGGTTACCAGGGCGACGCTGGACTGGTCAGCTCAGAGTCCAGATCTTAATGCCCTTGAGAACCACTGGGACGAATTGGAGCGTCGGGTGCATTCTAGGCCGACTCGACCTTCTTCAATGTCACAGTTGGTCACTGTACTTAAGGCAGAATGGCAGAACATACCGCCTGCTGTTGTAAGCAGTTTGCCAAGAAGGGTGTCTGCAGTAATCATTGCAAGTGGTGGACCTACAAAGTGCTGACGTGTATAAAATCTTGTTGATCTATTTGCTATCAGTGTCCAATCACTTTTGCCTACATAGTGTATTTATAGATGGCACCGTATTCTTACATGGGCACTATGTGTTTACGAATATGGTACGCACTAATGGAAATGACACACTGCACCAGGACATGCCATTTGTGGAAATAAAGAATGCTCCATCTGTTAAATGGCAGTTACAGCTCATGAAATGTTATATATTATACAATAATAATAGCCAGTTAGCTAGAGTTTATACGCTTTTGGGATGGCGCACAAGAGGCCGGGTGAATGCGTCTGATCCGCTGCTTCGGTGGCAGGAATCATCCAATTTTCCTTATTGCCTATTTTTTTAGCTGCTCCTGCTTATTTCATTGCCCCTTGAAGGGTGTATTTTAGTGTTGGACACATTTGCATCAAAAGCGTAAAACAAGTAGCACAAAACAGAAGGGCATTTGTGTATGCGCAGTTCAATACAAACATTTGAATGTGTCCGGGGGAAAATTCTTCAAACCTGCACTGTCAGGGGATTGCGGTGGAGCACATGTTCTGCTCCTAAGACCATGGGGTAAATTTACTAAGCAGTGTTAGGAGACAGAGTGAAAAGTGATAAGGTGCCAGCCAATCAGCTCCCAACTGTCATCTCACAGGCTGTGTTTGAAAAATGACAGTTGGGAGCTGATTGGCTGGTACCTTATCACTTTACACTCTGGCCCTCATTCAGAGGCGGTCGGAGGATGCAAGCGGTCGCTCAGAAACTGGGCGGCCACTTGCATCCTGACCGGCCGCCTCTGTTTCGGTCGTTAGGCTGTGATGGTCGCAATGGTCATAGACCATCACGACCATCGGGGCTTACGACGAGACCCTAGGGTAGGGTCTCACTTGTCATAAGCCCCAGAGAGCTTCTGGCTCTGTCAGAGCGGGAAGCTCTCCACTGACATCACTAGTGATGTCAGTGGGGCCTCCCCCAAACGGCAGGCGTTCCCTTGGGAATGCCTCAGTTTGGGCTGCCACGCCCCCGGCCCGCCTTCCAAACGGGGCGAGCTGTCAATCAACATCGACAGCTCGCCCCCTTTGGAAAGAGACCCGCTACGACCAGCGCTGTCGGTCGTAGCGGGTCTCACGCATGCGCACGAAGGAGCCGGCTCCCTCGTGCGCATGCGCACTGGACAAACATCGAGGCGGCCGTGCGGTCGTAGACCGTACGGCCGCCTCTGAATGAAGCCCTCTGTCTCCTAACACTGCTTAGTAAATAGGCCCCCATGTCTGCTCTGTTCCTTTGAGTACAGTAGGTAAGTATAGCTGATTGGGGACGTAGTCGGCATCCCAGCGGGAATCCCAACAACAGTCTGAATCCCGGCTCCAGAATCCCGAACGCTAACCATCCCGATGGTGAGTATTAGGGTTAAGGGCAGAGGCGCTTTAAGAGTATATATGAAATTGGGTTCCCAAAAAGTTATTCAGTGACCTTTGTTTGGTCCACTCCTCCCTCTTCCCGTCCCAGTGAAACCATCGACCCATACGAGTCTTCCACCCATTCTTTCAGTCATTTGTGCCATGGTAGATCACTTTTCTAAAATGTCTCTGCGCCCCTTTATGCAAACATCTTTGCCAAGGAAATATTCTCCCCTCACGGGTTGCCACTTAATTAGGTGTGTGATAGGGGGTGCAGGAGGCCGTTCCGCAACCAACTGAATAGTAAACTGAAGCTCTCTTCTGCCTATCACAAATACCCTCAGCCTGTGACAGCGTGGGAGCAGCCATTTTGTGGTCTAGTCCATTACTCACGAGAATGCTGCCTGTCATTTGTCTAGCAAATGGTGCCATACGAGTAATGATGTGTCAATAAGTGTCACAGTGGTGAGACTCTATTCTAATGAATATTGGTTCAGCCAACAAAATGGCCGTCTCCACTGCATGTAGGTGAGGTATGTTTTATATGGGATCACCCCTTTCCTCACTAGGCTGCAGGCATGGCTGAGACCGGTCAAGAATAAAACTGCAGGATACATATTTAAAAACTGGCGCAAAGAGTTGGCGTTGCCCATGGCAGCCAATCACGTTTGCTTTTAAACTGCACTGGAAAATAACAGAATCTGGTACATTTGTGATAAGCAATAGCAATTATTTCTAGGGTTCTCATACAATAAATGTCTTCATTAAGCTAAAATGAAATGGTGTTAAATGGGCATCACTGTTGGTGTGGTGAGTACCAGGTGAATCCTTTTGGCTCATGCCAGTTACATGGTTGTACAGCGTATCATATTCCATCATAGGGCCTTGATATTTGAGAAGGGAAAGAGATAGCCAAGGTGGAAGAAGGATGTGCTTACTGGAAGATGAACAAAAGTAAAGAAAAATATTGCCACCACTAGGGGGCACCATGAACCATCTATTGGCCCTACTAATTGTCCTTTGCAAGAGCAGCATAACAATGTAATTACTGCAGTGCCTCATGCCTCAGTGTTGTTGCCAGTTCCTAGTGAATTGAAAAGCTGCATTGCCACAGATAATAAAAAAATGTAATGCTCTCTTTCAGTATTAAAATGGTGTTAATTTATTTCTTTAAAAATAATGTATAGAACCTGTTGTTTCCATAGTTACCAAGTGTTTTCAAGGTAAAATTCTTTTCAAAGTTCAAAACATTTGAATTCAGCACGCTTCAGACGTCTATTGCAGAAAATGAAAATGAAATTATACTAATAGTGTAATATTTCTAGTCATTGCTAGGCACCGGCACTAGTGGCACCGGCACTAGTGGTGTGACATTGCTAGGCACCGGCACTAGTGGTGCGACATTGCTAGGCACCGGCACTAGTGGTGTGACAATGCTAGGCACCGGCACTAGTGGTGTGACAATGCTAGGCACCGGCACTAGTGGTGTGACAATGCTAGGCACCGGCACTAGTGGTGTGACCTTGCTAGGCACCGGCACTAGTGGTTTGACATTGCTAGGCACCGGAACTAGTGGTGTGACATTGCTAGGCACCGGCACTAGTGGTGTGACATTGCTAGGCACCGGCACTAGTAGTGTGACAATGCTAGGCACTGGCACTAGTATTGTGACAATGCTAGGCAGTGGCACTAGTTAGAATATTTCTAGACATTGCCAGACACCGTTATTAGTGGTGTGACATTGCTAGGCACCGGCACTAGTGGTGTGACATTGCTAGGCACCGGCACTAGTGGTGTGACATTGCTAGGCACCGGCACTAGTATTGTGACATTGCTAGGCACCGGCACTAGTGGTGTGACATTGCTAGGCACCGGCACTAGTTGTGTGACGTTGCTAGGCACCGGCACTAATGGTGTGACAATGCTAGGCACCGGCACTAGTGGTGTGACAATGCTAGGCACCGGCACTCTTGGTGTGACATTGCTAGGCACCGGCACTAGTGGTGTGACATTGCTAGGCACCGGCACTAGTGGTTTGACATTGCATGGCACCGGCACTAGTAGTGTGACATTGCTAGGCACCGGCACTAGTGGTGTGACATTGCTAGGCACCGGCACTAGTGGTGTGACAATGCTAGGCAACGGCACTAGTGGTGTGACATTGCTAGGCACCGGCACTAGTATTGTGACATTGCTAGGCACCGGCACTAGTGGTGTGACATTGCTAGGCACTGGCACTAGTGGTGTGACATTGCTAGGCACCGGCACTAGTGGTGTGACATTGCTAGGCACCGGAACTAGTGGTGTGACATTGCTAGACACCGGCACTAGTGGTGTGACAATGCTAGGCACTGGCACTAGTGGTGTGACAATGCTAGGCACTGGCACTAGTATTGTGACAATGCTAGGCACTGGCACTAGTTAGAATATTTCTAGACATTGCCAGACACCGTTATTAGTGGTGTGACATTGCTAGGCACCGGCACTAGTGGTGTGACATTGCTAGGCACCGGCACTAGTGGTGTGACATTGCTAGGCACCGGCACTAGTATTGTGACATTGCTAGGCACCGGCACTAGTGGTGTGACAATGCTAGGCACCCGCACTAGTGGTGTGACATTGCTAGGCACCGGCACTAGTGGTGTGACAATGCTAGGCACCGGCACTAGTGGTGTGACATTGCTAGGCACCGGCACTAGTGGTGTGACGTTGCTAGGCACCGGCACTAGTGGTGTGACGTTGCTAGGCACCGGCACTAGTGGTGTGACAATGCTAGGCACCGACACTAGTGGTGTGACATTGCTAGGCACCGGCACTAGTGGTGTGACAATGCTAGGCACCGGCACTAGTGGTGTGACAATCCTAGGCACCGGCACTAGTATTGTGACAATGCTAGGCACTGGCACTAGTTAGAATATTTCTAGACATTGCCAGACACCGTTATTAGTGGTTTGACATTGCTAGGCACCGGCACTAGTGGTGTGACATTGCTAGGCACCGGCACTAGTGGTGTGACATTGCTAGGCACCAGCACTATTGGTGTGACATTGCTAGGCACCGGCACTATTGGTGTGACATTGCTAGGCACCGGCACTAGTGGTGTGACAATGCTAAGCACCGGCACTAGTGGTGTGACATTGCTAGGCACCGGCACTAGTGGTGTGACGTTGCTAGGCACCGGCACTAGTGGTGTGACAATGCTAGGCACCGACACTAGTGGTGTGAGATTGCTAGGCACCGGCACTAGTGGTGTGACAATGCTAGGCACCGGCACTAGTGGTGTGACATTGCTAGGCACCGGCACTAGTGGTGTGACAATGGTAGGCACCGGCACTAGTGGTGTGACATTGCTAGGCACCGGCACTAGTGGTGTGACATTGCTAGACACCGGCACTAGTGGTGTGACATTGCTAGGCACCGGAACTAGTGGTGTGACAATGCTAGGCACCGGCACTAGTATTGTGACAATGCTAGGCACTGGCACTAGTTAGAATATTTCTAGACATTGCCAGACACCGTTATTAGTGGTTTGACATTGCTAGGCACCGGCACTAGTGGTGTGACATTGCTAGGCACCGGCACTAGTGGTGTGACATTGCTAGGCACCAGCACTATTGGTGTGACATTGCTAGGCACCGGCACTATTGGTGTGACATTGCTAGGCACCGGCACTAGTGGTGTGACAATGCTAGGCACCGGCACTAGTGGTGTGACATTGCTAGGCACCGGCACTAGTGGTGTGACATTGCTAGGCACCGGCACTAGTGGTGTGACAATGCTAGGCACCGGAACTAGTGGTGTGACATTGCTAGGCACCGGCACTAGTGGTGTGACATTGCTAGGCACCGGAACTAGTGGTTTGACAATGCTAGGCACCGGCACTAGTGGTGTGACAATGCTAGGCAGCGGCACTAGTGGTGTGACATTGCTAGGCACCGGCACTAGTGGTGTGACAATGCTAGGCACCGGAACTAGTGGTGTGACAATGCTAGGCACCGGCACTAGTGGTGTGACATTGCTAGGCACCGGCACTAGTGGTGTGACATTGCTAGGCATCGGCACTAGTGGTGTGACAATGCTAGGCACCGGCACTAGTGGTGTGACATTGCTAGGCACCGGCACTAGTGGTGTGACAATGCTAGGCACCGGCACTAGTGGTGTGACATTGCTAGGCACCGGCACTAGTGGTGTGACAATGCTAGGCACCGGAACTAGTGGTGTGACAATGCTAGGCACCGGCACTAGTGGTGTGACATTGCTAGGCACCGGCACTAGTGGTGTGACATTGCTAGGCACCGGCACTAGTGGTGTGACAGTGCTAGGTACCGGCACTAGTGGTGTGACATTGCTAGGCCCCTGCACTAGTGGTGTGACATTGCTAGGCACCGAAACTAGTAGTGTGACAATGCTAGGCACCGGCACTAGTGGTGTGACAATGCTAGGCACCGGCACTAGTGGTGTGACATTGCTAGGCACCGGCACTATTGGTGTGACATTGCTAGGCACCGGCACTAGTGGTGTGACAATGCTAGGCACCGGCACTAGTGGTGTGACAATGCTAGACACCGGCACTATTGGTGTGACATTGCTAGGCACCGGCACTAGTGGTGTGACAATGCTAGGCACTGGCACTAGTGGTGTGACAATGCTAGGCACTGGCACTAGTGGTGTGACAATGCTAGACACCGGCACTATTGGTGTGACATTGCTAGGCACCGGCATTAGTAGTGTGACAATGCTAGGCACCGGCACTAGTGGTGTGACATTACCAGACACTGGCACTAGTGGTGTGACATTGCTAGACACTGGCACTAGTGGTGTGACATTGCTAGGCACCGGCGCTAGTAGTGTGACCATGTTGGGCACCGGCACTAGTGGTGTGACATTGCTAGACACTGGCACTAGTGGTGTGACATTGCTAGATACTGGTTGCAGTGGTGTGACATTGCTAGACACTGGTCGTAGTGGTATGACATTGCTAGACACTGGCACTATAGGTGGGGTGTTGGTAGGCACTGGTACTACAGGTGGAGTACTGCTAGATGCTAGCACTAGAGGTGGGACACTGCTAGACACTGACACAAAGCTGGGGTGCTGCTAGGCACTGCTACTAGATGTGGGGTGTTGCTAGATACAGGCACTAGAGGTGGGGAATTGCTAGACACTGGCACTATAGTTGGGGCACTGTTAGACAATGGCACTAAAGGTGGTTCCCTGTTAGACACTGGCACTAAAGGTGAATCCTGCTAGGCATTGGCACTAGAAATAGTGTATTGATATAGGCACTTGCACTAGAGATTAAACATTTCTAAGCATTGGCACTAGATATTTGGCATTGCTGGACACTGGCACTAGAGATGAGGTGTTTCTAGACACTGGCACTAAAGGTGGGTCAATACCAGATATTTACACAAGAGAGCGGGACATGTCTAGGCACTGGCATTACAGAGGTGGTTTGATAGGCACTGGCAGTATAGGTGAGGAATTTGTAGACACTGATTTAGAGAAGGGGCATTGATAGAAACTGACTAAAGGTTGGGCTTACCCAGACACTGGCACTAGAGGTGAGACATTGCTAGACACTGGCACTAGAGGTGGTGCCCTGCTAAGCACTAGAACTAAAGATGGGGCACTGTTTGACACTGGCACAAGAGGTGGTTCCCTGCCAGGCACTGGTAGTAGGGATGGGGCATTACTACACACTAGCACTTGAGCTTGGGCCTTGATATACACTAGCATAGTGGTGGGGCCTTGCATAATGCTGGCATTTGAGGAGATGCCCTGCTAAGCTCTAGCACTAGAGATGGAGACACTGGCACTAGAGGTGGTTCCCTGCTGACACTTGCACTAGAGATTGGTCATTGATAGACAGTGGCACTAGATGTGAAGCATTGTTTAGACACTGGCACTAGCGGTGTGGCATTGCTAGACACTGATACTAGAGATGGGGCATTGATAGACACTGAGTAAAGGTTGGGGTCTCCTAGACACTGACACTAGAGGTAGTTCTCTGCTAGACACTGACACTAGAGGTAGTTCTCTGCTAGACACTGACACTAGAGGTAGTTCCCTGCTAGACACTGACACTAGAGGTGGTTCTCTGCTAGACACTGACACTAGAGGTGGTTCTCTGCTAGACACTGACACTAGAGGTGGTTCTCTGCTAGACACTGACACTAGAGGTGGTTCTCTGCTAGACACAGACACTAGAGGTGGTTCTCTGCTAGACACAGACACTAGAGGTGGTTCTCTGCTAGACACTGACACTAGAGGTGGTTCTCTGCTAGACACTGACACTAGAGGTAGTTTTCTGCTAGAAACTGACACTAGAGGTGGTTCTCTGCTAGACACTGACACTAGAGGTGGTTCTCTGCTAGACACTGACACTAGAGGTGGTTCTCTGCTAGACACTGACACTAGAGGTGGTTCTCTGCTATACACTGACACTAGAGGTGGTTCTCTGCTAGACACTGACACTAGAGGTGGTTTTCTGCTACACACTGACACTAGAGGTGGTTCTCTTCTAGACACTGACACTAGAGGTAGTTTTCTGATAGACACTGACACTAGAGGTGGTTCTCTGCTAGACACTGACACTAGAGGTGGTTCTCTGCTAGACACTGACACTAGAGGTGGTTCTCTGCTAGACACTGACACTAGAGGTGGTTCTCTGCTATACACTGACACTAGAGGTGGTTCTCTGCTAGACACTGACACTAGAGGTGGTTCTCTGCTATACACTGACACTAGAGGTGGTTCTCTGCTAGACACTGACACTAGAGGTGGTTCTCTGCTAGACACTGACACTAGAGGTGGTTCTCTGCTAGACACTGACACTAGAGGTAGTTTTCTGCTAGACACTGACACTAGAGGTGAGGTATTGCTAGGCATTCACACTCAATGTGGGACATAGCTAGACACTGGCACTAGAGGTGATTCCCTGCTAGGCACTGGCACTAGAGATGGTGCGTCGATAGGCATTGGCACTAGAGATGGTGCATTGATAGGCACTGGCACTAGAGGTGAGGCTTTGTTAAACAATGACATCCGAGCTGGAGTGCTGGTAAACACTGGCACTAGAGGTGTGGCATTCTTATGTGTTTATACTAGAGATGTTATGTTGATAGGCAGTAGCACTAGAGATGGGGCACTGCCAACACTGTGACAGGAGCATTGCTAGACACTGGCACTAGAGGTGGAGTGTTGCTAAACATTGCCAGTAGATGTAGAGCATTGCTAGGCACTGACACTAGAATTGAGACTATGCTAGGCATTGGTATTTGAGGGGCGTGTGGCAGCTAGTCCCTGGCACTAGAGACGGGACACTGTTAAACACTAGCACTAGAGATAGAGCATTGGTAGGCACTGGCACTAGAGATGAGTAGCTGCCAGGAAATGGCACTAGAGATAGAGCATTGGTAGGCACTGGCACTAGAGATGAGTAGCTGCCAGGAAATGGCGCTAGAGGTGAGGAATTGCCAGGCACTGGCGCTATTAGCAGGGTGCTGTTGAAGTGTCAAAGTGCACAGTTGCGTATGTTTCTAAAATAGATTTGTATAATTTGTTATAATTATTAACAATTGCTTTATTGATTTTATAGTAACTTTTAACATAAACTCCACACGTGTGTTGTATGTGCATACTGTATATAATTGCAAAGACTATGGACCTCATTCAGACCCGCTCGCAAGCGGGTCGATGGTGGGGCACGAGAGAGAAATTCTCTCACTCCGGGGCTCGCTGCAAAAGGGGCGGCTGTCGATGTTGATCGACAGTTCACCCCGTTTTGTAGGCGTGGTGGTGGCCAGACAAACGGAGGCATTCCTGAAGGAACGCCTGCTGTTTGTAGGCGGCCCTACTGACATCACCTAGTCACTCGCTAAAGCTGTGGGTGGTAACCCACAGCTTAGCAAATAGCCAGGAGGCCGCCTTTCAAAAGAAAAGCGGCCGCCCCCATTCAGAGCGAGCGCTCGCATTTTGCAAGCGGCTCTGAATGAGGTCAAATAAACGGTGTGCGTCGTCTATTGAGAAACTAGCAGTACTTCTGTTTGCAAGAATAGGGGTATAATTTTTATATCCTGACAAAATAAAGTACTAGATGTAATACCCGCTGTTGCCAATTTTTTTTGTTTATCTTTTGTTTCTGTCTCCACCTCCTCCCTTTCTATCCAACCCAACACTTTCGCCTTAACTCTCTATCTCTCCCCCCCTCTCTCTGCCAACACTTTCTACCTATCTCTCCCTCCTTTCCTCTCATCCCCACTCTAGCACGTTCTCCTCACCGCTCCTTGGCCAGAAAGAGCATTGGTACCCCCCCATTTTTCAAATTGGGACATAAGATGCAAACCCAAGTTTTTCACGATAGCTCTATGTGTATGGTGTTGGACTGCCATGTGAGATGTGATGGGCTTGAGTCCCAGGTATGACAGTATTTTGAAATGTGAGTGCATTGGAATTGTCATTCCAATGCAATGACAATTTTTATCAGCAGTCGATTTTATTACAACAATTGTTTGAGTTTTGTTGTTTTATTATGAGAATTTATCTATCCGACAAGAGCCATTGAGGTGTGTGCATGTACGTTCAGATACTCTTCTGTACATAGCCAGAGTTTCCACATCAACAGAGAGCCACTATGGTGGTGGACTACCACAGATTCTCATCTCATCAGGCGCCTGAACAAGGCAGACCACAGAGAATGCATGTAGTTGCCTGGAGCACTTCCCAAGTCCCTTTTTTTCCCCGAAGTTCATAGCAGACCATCTGGCCAGGTGAGTACTTCTTGTGATAGTATGTCCCACCTCCAAAGCCTACTTTCAGGCACGCCGGGTTTATCCAGGGATTGTTGAAAAGAACTTTGTTGTAATCTAGGGGCCTGGGAGATTTTCAAAAGGTTTTCAAGAGTGTTCTTCCAGAATGTAACCTTTCCATTTAATCAAAAGTTGTAGCTGGTTTCAGACTTATTCGACAATCGAATTATTTTTCTGCAGTATACTCCTCTTGCCCATTCACCAATAAAAGGTGTAGATGCAGCATGATGTCTTGTAGCTGACTATTTTGGAAACATGAAAAACAGGATGAATATTTTTAACTTGTTGAGGCAAAACTAGCTTCACGGCAGTCGTGGTCGGAAGAGCTGAAGTAGAGAAGGTCTGACATTCCATTAATTTTGATGAAGAGCAGCTTGATGATGTTTACCAGCTTGAATTTTTTATCTTTTTTTGAGTTTCCTGTAACTTAAAAGTTAAATGTTTTTCTAATGTAATTCCTCTATTTAAGGGACTTCTGTTTCCAATGTAATATCAGGAATTGGTTGTGGATGGGAACCATAATTGGAAAGGAAAGGTCTTTCTTTAGTGGGGGAATGAGTTCCATTATTGTATTGTGTGGAGCCAGAAGAAGATCTAGCCAATCGTTTTGTTGGAAATTGGAATAAATCTCTAAGTACTGTTCCAGACTTTGGTTAACATGTTCAGTTTGGCTGTTGGTTTGAAGATGATAACCAGATGACACTTGTAGTAAGCTTTCCAAAACCATGATGCCATTTGAGGCCCTCTGTCAGAGACTATGGCTTGTGGCCAGCCATGTAATTTATATATAGGCTGAAGAAAGATTTTAGCTGTTTGAGGAGCTTTGGGGAGCTTCTTGAGAGGATTGAAATGTACAGCAGATGTCAAGAATTTTGGAAAAAAACAGCACATGTATGAAGGATGCATTTGTGGCCCTGTCTCTGAGATAAAACTGTTCCTACCGCCGACTCTGAAGCATCCACTTCTATAACAAAAGGTTGAGCTGGATCTGGATGTACCAAAATGGGGGTAGACAGAGAAGCTTGTTTTAAGAGCTGAAAAGTTTCCTGACCAAACAAATGAAACTTGCTTGCAAGTTAATACAGTGAGTGGCCAAACAATATTTAAAAGGTTCTTTATGAAACGCCTATAGTAGTTTGCAAAGCTTAAGTATCTCTGAATGGCCTTTATATCCTGAGGAACAGGCCGCTCTTGCATTGCTTGAGTTTTAGCCGAATCCATACTTAATCCTTTTGCTGAAACATTATGCCCCAGGAACACAATGCTTTAAGATGTGGATTGCTTTGCTATTTCATAGCATCTTTTGAATACATTAGAATGTTGTACAGATAAATGATAATGAACTTATCCAGGATGTCCAAGAAAATATTGTTAACAATAATTTGGAAACTTGCTGCAGCATTCGAGAGACCAAACAGCTTGACTAAATGTTATCAATGGCTGTAATGAGATCTGAAAGCCATTTTACATTCATCTACCGAGCGAATCCGTATCAAGTTATATGCCCCCCCCTTTAGATCCAATTTGGCAAATAAGCCTGCAGACCGTAAAGTCTACGACCTTGTGTTCAAAGAAAATGTGGGATCTCTAGCATGAGATGTGAATAACCTAATAAATCCTAAATTATCCTTAATGTATTCTTTTAGATCCCTGAGTTCTGGTTCAGAAAGAAAGTAAGTTCTTCTAAAAGGCACCGGAACCGCGGAGATCAAATCAATCGGACATTCGTACTGTCATTGTGGAGGAAGTGTTTCGCCTTACTTTGTATCAGAAACATCAGAAAGTTCATAGTAGATCACAGTCTATTTCCCTTTCTCTGAAACAAGAGACCCACAGAATGGTAATTAGAAGACATTGGCCCTCATTCAGAGCCGTACGCTCTGAGCAGAGCGCACGCTCTGAATGAGGGCTGGCCTCCATGAAAATGGAGCGTCCTTCTGGACGCTCGTATAGCTGTGGGTCACCACCCACAGGCTATACGAGCGTGCATTTTGATGGCCGCGATGGTCGAGACCATCGCGACCATCGAAATTGCGAGCCGGAGCCTGCGGCTCCCTGACGTGGGAACGCCCCCGTCAGGGAGGCACGCCCCCGGCACGCCTACCAAAGGGGGCGTGCTGTCAATCAACATTGACAGCACGCCCCCTTTGATCGGACACAACGAGCGAAGGACTTTCCTTCGCTCGTCGCGTCTGGCGCATGCGCATGACGGAGCTCCCTCCATCGTGCGCATGCTCTGTCCAGAACATCGACCCACTTGCGAGCAGACAGCCGCTCGCGAGTGGGTCTGAATCAGGCCCATTGAGCCTAAGTCAGCACGGATCGCAAGTGCTAAGATGCACGCAATCGGTCGATTGTTGCGTACTGTGCATGCATATACATTGCAGTGCGCATGCGCGAACAAGCCACTGCGGTGAGATCGCAGTGTGTGTGCAGACCCATGGCAGAGTGAATGACAGGAAGTGCCGTTTGTGTGGTGGTGACAGGGGGGGTGGCCTGGCAAATGCAGGAGTGCCAGTGCATTTCAACGGCATTGCAGGGCCGTGCATAAATTAGCGTGCGCTGAAGTAAGCAATTCCTGAGTGAGGTCTGACCTTCCTTAACTGTGCGTCTGGGTCCGATGTCACTTGATGTCACCGATGGTTTCGCTATTTTGACAAAGTATACAGATGTATACCCCTGCTTCTGGGGCATCCACTAGACGATTTTATCCCTGTCCAACCTCTAAACGATTTTCCCTTGAAGTTTCCCTTGAAATTTGATCTTCCACTCTGAACGATTTGCAAACGATTTTTAAACGATTGAACGATAACGATATCGTTATCGTTCAATCGCCTGCTAAAATCGTCTAGTGGATGCCCCCCATATGAGAGGTATTTGTGATCTTAGGGCCCGATTCAGACCCGCTCGCTAGGATGCGTTCGCACGCAGCCTGCCAATGTTTGCATTCTACGCATGCGTACGCATCACAGTGCACGTGTGCGAACCAGTCCATGCGATCGCCAAGCGATTGCCCCTTGTGCATAGACGCCTCGCTAGCTTGAGTGACAGGACGAGACGTTTGTGGGTGGTGACGGGTTGGTCGCTGGAAACGGGGGAGTGGAGGTGCGAACGCAGGTGTGCCTGAGGGTCTTGACGCCATTTCAGAGGCGTGCATAATTAAGACGCAGCGTCATAGTACACATCACTTGGCTGAATTTTACACTGAAGCGCTCGCAGTGCTTGCGCTAGGGTATGGTCAGCCACAAGTGCTACGTATGCATCTGATGGTACTCGATGTTACCGATTGTTGCATACACATCCTGGAGATGACGTGTATTACTAAGGGAAAGTGTGCGTCTTAAGACAGGCTGGTGGGTGTCTATATACACACTGCGATCGCACGCCAAGACATAGTGGATGTGCTATTGCCTTGCTGTGCGATCGCGGGATTTGCATACTTTGGCAGCGTGCGAACGCATCTAGCAAGCGGGTCTGAATCGGGCCCTTAGTCCCTGACTTCCCCTCTTCAAGGAGTTGGTGTTTTGAAGTTTTCCTAGATTCTGGGACATTGGACCTGATTCAGACCCAGTCGTTAGATATGTACGCTCGTTCTCAGCGAATGCAAATTCGGCTAAGAGACGTCAAGGCAGGCGAACGCAAGGCATAAGCACACCCACTATTTCTTGGCATGCGATAGCTTTGTGTATGCAGATGCCCACCAGCCTGTCTTAAAATGCCATATGGTGAACGTTGGCAGCACGGGAGCTGCTGAATACGGCTAGGAAGCCGTTTGGAGATTGGTGGTAGCACAGAAGCTACTTGGAGCGGCTAGGAAGCCGTAGGATGAAAGTTGGCAGCACAGGAGCTGCTGGATATGGCTAGGAAGCCGTTTGGAGATTGGTGGTAGCACAGAAGCTACTTGGAGCGGCTAGGAAGCCGTAGGATGAAAGTTGGCAGCACGGGAGCTGCTGGATATGGCTAGGAAGCCGTTTGGAGATTGGTGGTAGCACAGAAGCTACTTGGAGCGGCTAGGAAGCCGTAGGATGAACGTTGGCAGCACGGGAGCTGCTGGATACGGCCAGGAAGCCGTTTGGAGATTGGTGGTAGCACGGAAGCTACTTGGAGCGGCTAGGAAGCCGTAGGATGAACGTTGGCAGCACGGGAGCTGCTGGATATGGCCAGGAAGCCGTTTGGAGATTGGTGGTAGCATGGAAGCTACGGAGTGGCTAGGAAACCTTATGGTGAACGATGGCAGCACGGGAGCTGCTAGTTGCGGCCAGGAAGCCGTTTAGAGATAGGTGGTAGCATGGAAGCTACTTGGAGCGGTTAGGAAGCCGTGTGGGAGTTCAGTGAAACGGAGAACAGGAACAACCTGACTCTGCAGCCAGGCTGAGGGAACTCACAGACACTCTATAGTCGGCACAGGTGCAATAGATCAGTGAGTATAAATAGGCTGAAGTCCCAATCAGAATTGCACTTATGGAAAACACATCACTTCCTGAGGCGTGCCAATCTCCTAGCAACAGGAAGAACTGGAGTAACCCCGTCCTGTCTGGGCATACTGTCAGAAAGTGTCAAGTCGTGACCGCGACTTGTAACACTAATCTGCAGATTTTATATATATATATATATATATATATATATATATATAGCATTCCAATGTCCACATGTAACATGAACAGGCGGCACTCCATGGGCTTCATAAACAGGAAAGAGTTGCTTTATTACGTTTCAAGACCATTAAGGCCTTGTCATCAGGGTGTAAAAGTGTACAAGCGTTAGGTGCTTACCATAAATAGATGTGTACAAACAAGGTAAACCAGTGCGCGTCCTCGTGCCTCATTGAGCAGGGTGTCGCAGAATGTATGATGTCACGGGGTGCGATGCTGAGATCAGCGGCGCTAGCTGGAGTAACCAAGGGAACTCCCGGACGCTGATACTATGGAAAGGAAGAAGGGTCAAAGTGTTGACCGAAACATACATCGCGGCACCCTGCAGGAGAGGGTAGAGAGACGAATAAATATAATTGTCAATATGTAAGGCAGTACAGCAATAGTATCACAAGTGCAATAAAAAAAGTGCATATAATATCAAATAAAAATATAATAAATATAGAGTGCCCCTCTACATGTTGTATAGATATTTATATAGATATATATATTCTAGAGATGAGTGGGTCTGGTTCTCCTGGAACCGGACCCACCTGAACTTCGTGTATCCAAACCGAGATCCGAGCCAAGATCCGAGTCCAGCTCGTGCTCGGATCCGAAAACGAGGCAAAACACGTTATCCTCCCGCTGTCGGATTCTCGCAGATTTTGAATTGTATAAAGGTCCCGTGATCTGCGCCAATTTCACTCCATCTGTGGAGAATGTACAGAACAGACGTGCTGCTCTGTCTGTGCATGTGCTGCTGTGTCACTGTGTTGTCCTGTCGGGGGCTGGGGCTGCTGCTGTGTTGTCCATAAAGGGGCTGGGGCTGCAGTACATAAAGGGGGCTTCAGTAATCAGTACATAAAGGGATGCTGCTGTGTCACTGTTGTCCTGTCAATCAAGGGGCTGGGGCTGCAGTACATAAAGGGTTGCTGCTGTGTTGTCCATAAAGGGGTGCTGCTGTGTTGTCCTGTCCATCAAGGGGCTAGGGCTGCAGTTCATAAAGGGGTGCTGTGTTGTCCAGGGATGGTGCTCTGTAAATCCAGGGGTGCTCTTCCCCAGTGTAAAAAAAAATTAAAAGTTAAATAAAATTTTCGTTCCACAAATTTTTTTTAAAACAAATCTTTTCTTTTTATTTTTTTTATTTTTTTCTTTGTGTGTGTTAGCTACCCTATTATTGTTCAGTGACACTGCCGGCCAGACCGTAGTATATCATCCACGTATTTGTGACTCTACAGGTGGTCTGTTTGCACTCCGCAGGGGTGCTTTGTTGTCCATAAAGGGATGCTGCCAGGTTAGGAATTGCTTTTCTAGTGAAGTGGAATCTAGCGGGGACACAGGACCTCAATTAACTGTCTAAAACCCACTGCATTATTGGCGGATATTGGACGCACATCTAATACCAGCATAGATGTTATTGCGTCAGTGATCCGCTGTGCAATTGGGTGACTGCTGTCATACTTGCTCCCCCATGCAAAAGATTGTTTAACAGTCAATTTTTTTTTAAAAGTACTACTAGTAGTCTTCCTGGTCCACTTCTGAGATGAAAATCCACTCCCAGCAGCAGCAGGCATAGCACTCAAGGATTCTTCTGGGGCAAGGACTGATGTGAATGATTTAAATATGTTTTGTAAGTGCCTCCCCTCCCCTCTTCCCTCATAAATTTGCTTCAGAATAAAAAAATGAAATGAAATTTACTACTAATCAAATTTTACTTTCACCGCCTTCAACTACATACATACTCCAACTACCTCGGGCTTCTTGAATAATAAAAACATTTGATTCCTGATGTGCCATGTTGGAAGTTGAACTGTCACAGCTGCTGCAATCTTTGACATGTGGTTGCTGAATGCCAAAAATGTCAAGAAATGTTTATGGCCACAGACAGCATTTCCTGCATGCCCCTTTAATTTAAAAAAATATTCTGAACCACAAGTTGATTTTGTGGGCAAAACATGGGACATATTGTTCACTGATGCTCTCCCCTCCTCCCTCATAAATTTGCTTTGGAATAAAAAAAATTAAATTAAATTTACTACCAATCAAACCTTTATTTCCCTGCCTTCAACTACATACATACTCCATCTTCCTCAGGCCTCTCGATTAATGAAAACATATGTTTCCTTATGTGCCATGTTGGAAGTTGAACTGCCACGTGTTTGTGCTGCCCACTGCTGCCACTTAGTTTAGTCAGCCAGCTAGCTTGGTGCAAATTTTGGGCCTGAAACAGATTAAAACAATATTGTGAGCTGTGAGGTGGTCAAAATTGACTGGAAATGAGTGGAAATGAATGTTATTGAGGTTAATAATACTGTAGGATAAAAAAAGCCAAAATTATGTGATTTTAGCAATTTTTAATACAGTTCCAAAACCAAAACATGCAAGGGCAGTTCTGTCAAATCCAGATCCAAAACACGAGTGAGATACAGATGCAAAACCAAAAAACGGGGGTCGGCGAACATCCATAATATAGATATATATATTTATATATATAATCGATACCAACAAGCAGCGGCACTTGGAGACTTTAAAACTGTGCAAGTGTGTCTTTAATCCATAGTACCAACATTTCGGGGCTTAAAGCGCCCCTTTGTCAAGGTGTGAGTAAATCACAATAGAGGTACTTCATATAATAGTGATGATTAATCCCCCCATGCCAATTTTAATCCATCAGCGTGTGTACATAAAGAGGTTAAGTTCAATGGAGGTGCGTGAAATGAAACGTAGCTTGGAGTTCTAAAAAAGAAACCCTTGTACCAAATGACACATCAAAGGATGGAACCATATTTCAAACCAAAGTGAATTAAATTTGCTTTGTCATAGTGGTTCAATGGACCAATTTTTGCAAGGAACCTGCGCACATATGACGGGTCCAGCCCGTATAACCCTATGCGTTTCGTCCTTAGGACTTCATCAGGGGTTCATCAAAAGATGTGGAATATGAATATCAAGCAATATTCCTCTAATTCAACATACACTTGATAGAAATAGTGATTATTTCACTAAAGCAATTAACAAGAATCACTGTGAAGAGATGTGTGCTTCAGCTCAGCAACAGTGACCCCAGTAGATTACAATATGTTGAGACCCACTAGGTTAGAGTCTTTACTGAGATAACTGAAAGAGTGTTTGGTCCTCTGCTAGATGAAGGTACAAAGGTTAGACAGAATCACTTGATATTCTATCTCATCATGACTGTAATTACTCAACGTTTGTATAATGTCTACATGAGATGGCATATTTTGAATCCTATATGGAGATTTTCTGTATGAAGGTAAACAGGATTAATTGCTAATAGACAATTGGAAGACGCACCTCTAAAGCTTCCTCACCCTCCTCTTCCTGTCACTCTCTCGTTCCGTTGAATTGTCTGCAGTTTAGTAATTACCCATATTATAATACATACTATTAGAAAGGATGACAAACAATCATCATACAGTAGGAACAATTGTCTCTGAATAAATGTTTTATTTGTCTTATGCTGTTACCAGGTCATCTTAAAATAAAACGTGTAAAAAAAATAAAGAGTGACTTTGATGTAGAGGCGCCAATGAATGAAATTAACTGCTCATTTCTAATCTTTATTTTTTTCTAAGGCTTTAGAGGGATTACTAATTTTTGGTACAATATTTGTAGTTTCAGATTATTAGTGAAAATATAATTATTATTATTATTAATAATAATAATAATAATAATATTAATAATAAAAAAAAAAAATTGTTTTTTTTTAAAGATTAAATTTTATTACATATGCAAACAGACACAATCCTCACTAATTCTAACAAATCCTCTGTGTGTTCAGCCCTTTGTTATTATATTTTCCCCCAGAAACGCGCAGTGGAATCTGTTCATCGTGGCTTATAAAACCTAGCAGTCATAAAATAAAATAAAAATAATTTCTTGTTTTCGGCCATTCATAGGTTTACTGTGTTTATGTTCTTTTTTTTATATATATAATCTTATTTAATCATGTCGTCTTTATTCCCCCCATTTGTTTCCTTTCTTGCATGAAAGGGATAATCTTCCAGTCTAAAAGTGATATTAATTTAGTCTTTTCTTCTAACTCTTTATTTTTTTATTTTGCATGGCTTAAAGAGATAGCAGCCACAAAATACATTTCTGTACAAATGAACTAGAATTATACTATAAAAGTTTATGGGGTCTATTTACTAAGCTGTGTTAGGAGGTAAAGGGAACGGTGATAAGGTACCAGCCAATCAGCTCCTAACTGCCATTTTTCAAACACAGCCTGTGACGTGGCAGTTGGGAGCTGATTGGTTGTTACCTTATCACCGTTCACTTTATCTCCTAACACAGCTTAGTAAATAGACCCCTATGTTTTTTTACATTTTAGTTTATGGCAATTACCGAGTCCTGCAGGATGCGGAGCGGCACTAAAACTCCACCATATAACCTGCAGATGTTACTGTAACACGGTTATTATGGCCCTTAAATCAATCCAACAAAATATTGCTGCAAAGGTGAATACAATCCTGGGATGCATAAAAAGAGGGGTAGATGTCCTGATCTAAACATAGGGGGGCTGATTCAAAGTCGTACGCACTGCTCATCCCTATGGCCATGGTGTTCTACTTACTTTCATATTCCAATGCGAGAATCCGCCAAAGTGCGCAGAAAATCTGTGCGACTGAAAGTAGAAGCCGCCATACTGGGTTTCCGTCTCATTATTAGTATATGGACTTGCACCAGCCCCATGCTAGGTGCAAAAGCTCCGTCAGAAACAGACGTCCTATCTCCGCCCCAACGCTACGATCATGCACAGATGTTGAATTACCCGCCCACGACGCTCCTATGGCACTCTCACAAAGTGGAGCTATGCATTGCGATTGCATGGTTGCCGCCCATAATTACCCGTTTCATGGAAATTGTGGTCTGTCAATAGACAGATGAATCCGTTGGCAGGAGCGACCTCCGTCCGTTAGTGTCAAGTTTCTTTTTGTGCATTGTGGGCCTGATTCTGAGCCGCACGGAAACACGGCTGTGTCTTTATACTAAATCTGCAGCCACGGGCTATAAAACGGGCGCACTATTGAAGCCTGTACCAGCCCTACGGCAGGAGTTGTTTCTTCGACTGAATATGGACTCCTGGCTTTGCGTCCTTTGACGTAGCCGATGTCAGCGACACACACCTGTGACGCGTCCACATCTGTATAACCAATCCCCTGTTGCCTCCCAGGTTCACCCACTAAAATCCCCTGCATCCAAATGAGTTATGCATCTTGGTGCGGTAACAATCCGGACACATGCACATTGCGCCTTAGATGAATGAGCAGTACTAAAAAAATTTATCCAACTGCATATGACTGAAATTAGACCCTCTGTCATTATTGGGGTGCAATTCTACAAAGTACAGAATAATGGGTTAAAAGGTATATGGGGGTGCTGTATGGATGAGACAGGTATATGGGGGAACTGTATGGATGGGACAGGTATAGGGGTGCTGTATGGATGGAACAGGTATATGGGGGAGCTGTATGGATTGGACAGGTATGTGGGGGTGCTGTATGGATGAGACAGGTATATGGGGGTGCTCTATGGATGGGACAGGTATATGGGTGTGCTGTATGGATGGGACAGACATATGGGGATGCTGTATGGATGGATCAGGTATATGGGGTAACTGTATGGATGGGACAGGTATAGGGGTGCTGTATGGATGGAACAGGTATATGGGGGAGCTGTATGGATGGGACAGGTATATGGGGGTGCTGTATGGATGGAACAGGTATATGGGGGAGCTGTATGGATGGGACAGGTATATGGTTGTGCTGTATGGATGGGACAGGTATATGGGTTGCTGTATTGACGTGACCGGTATATGGGGGTGCTGTATGGATTGGACAGGTATATGGGGGTGCTGTATGGATGGAACAGGTATGTGGGGGAGCTGTATGGATGGGACAGGTATATGGGGGAGCTGTATGAATGGAACAGGTATATGGGGGAGCTGTATGGATGGGACAGGTATATGGGGTGCTGTATGAATGGGACAGGTATATGGGGGAGCTGTATGGATGGGACAGGTATATGGGGGTGCTGTATGGATGGAACAGGTATATGGGGGAGCTGTATGGATGGGACAGGTACAGTATATGGGTGTGCTGTTTGGATGGTACATGTGTTTTAAACATTGCAGGTGGGAGTTACAGGTGTAAAGAGGCTTAAAATTAATAAAACATCAGCTATTATTATTATTATTATTATTTATTTTTATTAACTAGTATTCTGCATTTATATTTAAAATTTTTGGTATGTCTTTATTGTGAAACTCTGAAAATAAGATATTTGAAAACCCCCCCAAAAAAATATATATTTACGAACAGGCATTTAAAAAAATAGGTCTCAATTATTTTTAAACAGTTGTCAAAGAATAGAAAAATCTGCCATTTATAAGCAATTATGACCTCTCAATTGTTTTTAGGACAGTTATAGATATTAATAATATTAACCAATAATAATTTGGCTTTTTTTGTATAGAGGCCGATTTCCTCCTTTTTTATAAAATTTCCCACTGGTTTTTACAGTAAAAATCAAGACCATTTAGACACATAGACAGCGCGTGGGAGTACACATAGAAAGCGCAAGGGAGCACACATAGAAAGCGTGAGGAAGCACATAGAGAAAGCGTGAGGAAGCACACATAGACAGCGTGTGGGAGTACACATAGAAAGCGCGTGAGAGTACACATAGAAAGCGCGAGGGAGCACACATAGAAAGCGTGAGGAAGCACACATAGAAAGCGCGAGGGAGCACACATAGAAAGCACGAGGGAGCACACATAGAAAGCGTGAAAACGCGAGGGAGCACACATAGAAAGCGCGAGGGAGCACACATAGAAAGCGCGAGAAAGCAGACATAGACAGCGCGTGGGAGTACACATAGACAGCGCGTCGGAGTACACATAGAGAGCGCGAGGGAGCACACAGAAAGTGTGAGGGAGCACACATAGAAAGCGTGAGGGAGCACACATAGAAAGTGTGAGGGAGCACACATAGAAAGCGTGAGGGAGCACACATAGAAAGTGTGAGGGAGCACACATAGAAAGCGCGAGGGAGTACACAGAAAGCGTGAGGGAGCACACATAGAAAGCGCGAGGGAGTACACACAGAAAGCGTGAGGGAGTACACACAGAAAGCGTGAGGGAGCACACATAGAAAGCGCGAGGGAGCACACATAGAAAGCGCGAGGGAGTACACACAGAAAGCGTGAGGGAGCACACATAGAAAGCGCGAGGAAGCAGACATAGACAGCGCGTGGGAGTACACATAGACAGCGCGTGGGAGTACACATAGAAAGCGCGAGGGAGCACACATAGAAAGCGCGAGGGAGCACACATAGAAAGCGCGAGGGAGCACACATAGAGAGAGCGAGGGAGCACACATAGAAAGCGCGAGGGAGCACACATAGACAGCGCGAGGGAGCACACATAGACAGTGTAAGGGAGCACACATAGAAAGTGAGAGAGAGCACACATAAAGCGCGACGGAGTACACATAGACAGCGCGTGGGAGTACACATAGACAGCGCGAGGGAGCACACAAAGAAAGCGCGAGGGAGCACACATAGACAGCGCAAGGGAGCACACATAGACAGTGTAAGGGAGCACACATAGACAGCGCGAGGGAGCACACATAGACAGCGCGAGGGAGCACACATAGACAGCGTAAGGGAGCACACATAGAAAGCATGAGGGAGCACACATAGACAGCGCATGGGAGCACACATTGAAAGCGTGAGGGAGCAAACATAGAAAGCGTGTGGGAGCACACATAGAAAGTGCAAGGGAGCACACATAAAGCGCGAGGGAGCACACATAGAAAGCGCGTGGGAGCACACATAGACAGCGTGAGGGAGAACACATAGAAAGCGAGTGGGAGCACACATAGAAAGCGTGTGGGAGCACACATAGAAAGCGCAAAGGATTACACATAGACAGCGCGTGGGAGTACACATAGAGAGCGCGTGGGAGCACACATAGAAAGAAAGCTCGAGGGAGCACACATATAAAGCCCAAGGGAGCACACATAGAAAGCGCGAGAGAGCGAGGGAGTACACATAGAAAGCGTGAGGGAGCACACATAGAAAGCGCGAGGGAGCACACATAGAAAGCGCTAGGGAGCACACATAGACAGCGCGAGGGAGCACACATAGACAGCGCGTGGGAGCACACATAGAAAGCGTGAGGGAGCACACATAGAAAGCGCGAGGGAGCACACATAGAAAGCGTGAGGGAGCACACATAGAAAGCGCGAGGGAGCACACATAGACAGCGCGAGGGAGCACACATAGAAAGCGCGAGGGAGCACACAGTAAGCGCGTGGGTAGAACACTTAGAAAGCGTGAGGGATCACACATAGAAAGCGGGAGGGAGCACACATAGAAAGCTAGTGGGAGCACACATAGAAAGCGAGAGATAGCACACATAGAAAGCGCGTGGGAGAGGACATAGCCCGAGTGAGCACACATAGTGCGAGATAGCACACATAGAAAGCGCGTGGGAGCACACATAGAAAGCGCAAGGTAGCACACATAGAAAGCGCGTGGGAGCACACATTGAAAGCGCGAGGGAGCACACATAGAAAGCGCGAGAGAGCGAGGGAGTACACAGAGAAAGCGCGAGAGAGCGAGGGAGTATACATAGAAAGAGTGAGGGAGCACACATAGAAAGCGCGAGGGAGCACACATAGAAAGCGCTAGGGAGCACACATAGACAGCGCGAGGGAGCACACATAGACAGCGCGTGGGAGCACACATAGAAAGCGTGAGGGAGCACACATAGAAAGCGCGAGGGAGCACACAGAAAGCGCGTGGGTAGAACACAGAGAAAGTGAGAGGGATCACACATAGAAAGCGGGAGGGAGCACACATAGAAAGCGCGTGGGAGCACACATAGAAAGTGCGAGAGAGCGAGGGAGTACACATAGAAAGCGCGAGAGAGCGAGGGAGTACACATAGAAAGCGTGAGGGAGCACACATAGAAAGCGCGAGATAGCACACATAGAAAGCGCTAGGGAGCACACATAGACAGCGCGAGGGAGCACACATAGACAGCGCGTGGGAGCACACATAGAAAGCGAGAGGGAGCACACATAGAAAGCGCGAGGGAGCACACATAGAAAGCGTGAGGGAGCACACATAGAAAGTGCGAGGGAGCACACATAGACAGCGCGAGGGAGCACACATAGAAAGCGCGAGGGAGCACACAGAAAGCGCGTGGGTAGAACACAGAGAAAGTGAGAGGGATCACACATAGAAAGCGGGAGGGAGCACACATAGAAAGCTAGTGGGAGCACACATAGAAAGCGAGAGATAGCACACATAGAAAGCGCGTGGGAGAGGACATAGCCCGAGTGAGCACACATAGTGCGAGATAGCACACATAGAAAGCGCGTGGGAGCACACATAGAAAGCGCAAGGTAGCACACATAGAAAGCGCGTGGGAGCACACATTGAAAGCGCGAGGGAGCACACATAGAAAGCGCGAGAGAGCGAGGGAGTACACAGAGAAAGCGCGAGAGAGCGAGGGAGTATACATAGAAAGAGTGAGGGAGCACACATAGAAAGCGCGAGGGAGCACACATAGAAAGCGCTAGGGAGCACACATAGACAGCGCGAGGGAGCACACATAGACAGCGCGTGGGAGCACACATAGAAAGCGTGAGGGAGCACACATAGAAAGCGCGAGGGAGCACACAGAAAGCGCGTGGGTAGAACACAGAGAAAGTGAGAGGGATCACACATAGAAAGCGGGAGGGAGCACACATAGAAAGCGCGTGGGAGCACACATAGAAAGTGCGAGAGAGCGAGGGAGTACACATAGAAAGCGCGAGAGAGCGAGGGAGTACACATAGAAAGAGTGAGGGAGCACACATAGAAAGCGCGAGATAGCACACATAGAAAGCGCTAGGGAGCACACATAGACAGCGCGAGGGAGCACACATAGACAGCGCGTGGGAGCACACATAGAAAGCGAGAGGGAGCACACATAGAAAGCGCGAGGGAGCACACATAGAAAGCGTGAGGGAGCACACATAGAAAGTGCGAGGGAGCACACATAGACAGCGCGAGGGAGCACACATAGAAAGCGCGAGGGAGCACACAGAAAGCGCGTGGGTAGAACACAGAGAAAGTGAGAGGGATCACACATAGAAAGCGGGAGGGAGCACACATAGAAAGCTAGTGGGAGCACACATAGAAAGCGAGAGATAGCACACATAGAAAGCGCGTGGGAGAGGACATAGCCCGAGTGAGCACACATAGTGCGAGATAGCACACATAGAAAGCGCGTGGGAGCACACATAGAAAGCGCAAGGTAGCACACATAGAAAGCGCGTGGGAGCACACATAGAAAGCGTGAGGGAGCACACATAGA